>KN823160.1:38222-73205 GCA_000827465.1 Tulasnella calospora MUT 4182
CGGCGCTGTAAATTTGCGTTGGAAAGACATGAGCTGTTTCAAGAGCTGTAGGACATAGGGTTAGAGAGTCTCGCAAGGGCAGAGGGAAAGTGGGGGTCCTACCGTATCGACCGCTCAGAGAGCTGTCGAGCATCAACGACCAGTAGGCCAGAACGATGAGAATGATGGTAAAGCACTTCATAATAGCAATAAAAGTTCGCAACAGAGGTAGCAAGCGGTTCAGAGGACGGCAAGCGAGTGGTTGCGAAGTCGTTGGGAGAATAGGACAGCAAGACTTGGAAAGTCGCGCGGCCCTCTTACCCCCTGACAGCTTACCCAAGCGGCCACACTTGAACAAGCAAACCACGGTAAACACCACGACCATGACTCGCTGCAAACATCATCCCAGACACCATAGGTATATCTTTCTGTGATCTCGACTTATTGGTGCGGATGGACGACACAACCGTAGCCCCTTTGCAGGGCGTGAGTCTAACGGTGGCTCCGGTCGGTTGTCGTCCAACTGGTACAGAGCGCTCTCAAGACACTTTAATTGGTATGCTATGCCTTAGGCGGGTCTTCATGTCAGAAAACTATAAACGATGATAGACCTTCAATGTCATTACGATTAATTTATGTGGCCCTAAGCTCTGGGTGGAGTAGTCCCTCGCCTGGTCAAACTATTAGCGGACTCTTCGTCGAGTATAACCCTCCAAAAGAACGTGCTGAACTGCCTCGGCTATCTTGTCCGTGGAAGCGAGAATGAGACGGACGTTGCGGTCGACGCTGGACTATTACCCGGACTATTGGTCGCGTTGGAAACTAAGAACGGAGACCTATGCCGGTTGGCGCTGTGGAACGCATCGAACGCGGCTGAAGGGAGCCATTCACAAGTTTGCGCTCTCCTAGACTCCGGACTTCTAAAGCCCGTCGTTCGCGTTTTAATGGATGATCAAAAATCTACTATATGCAGACGTCACGCGTGTTGGACCATCTCAAACCTCGCCAAAGAGGTTTCCGGCGACGCTGAAGTAGCGCAAGCCTTGATTGAAGGACGCTGCGTCGAAGCTTTGTCGGCCGCACTTTTAGATTATATATAGGACTCCTCCAAGGTCAATTTAAGCCCAAATATGGAAAATCCCAATCACCGAGAGAATACGCGTCATTTTGTGAGCATCCCAGGATAAGAGCGACACGAGAACTGAGCTTCAATACACAATTTTGGACGAGCTTGACGACAATCCGCATCTCTGTTGTCTTGATCTTTGTGCACCTAAGACACCAAGCCACGATTACTCGAGGAGTAAGCAGCTTGATGAGTCAGTGACCTGAAGCTGAAGAGAACGGCAAGATATCGGGTCTCCACTTGTGTTGTAAGCAAAGTAAGTGTCTCGTTCCGCTGCAGTGCCTTAGAGCTTAAAGATACTAGACCGGAGGCGTTCACGTAGCGTAGACGCCAGTAGTTCGTGGCTTGAGCTTATGTAGTAGAGCTAGGGAATCAAGCGAATAACCTTTTTTAGCATTATATCTCTATCGTGGTCTCGCCCCAGACGGGCCGTTGAACCTTGCCCTCAAGCTCGTCCACCCTCGCGACCATGGCTAATTACTTATTTAACCGGTGTATCGCTGAGTGTAATATAAACAATCAGATAACCAGAGGTGATTGTGTGTGTGGTTATTAGGGTCTCTAACCCATCGTACAGCTAGCGCGCTGGGGGCTATATCCCCGGGTCAAAGGATATGATCACGGTGCCCAGTTAGCTCTGTTTAATCTCATTCATGGTTCAAGAGGACTCCAATCTATGTCCTCCCGTTACGTAGTCCGTATTCGTCCAGACCTCGATGCAGTCGGCTCCGTTGGAATCGTCGGCCCTTTCGATCCGGTCCCTCGAGCTTCGGCCTACTCTCTAATTAATGTATGAGTAGCATGGTTGGTATTCACTCTGGGCTGGGCATAAATCCTGAATGACACGATTAATGGCCACGAAAATTTTGGAAGAATCAACACCGATGCCTTTACCGCTCAATCTTCCGGGAGCTCTTGTTCACGGAAGATCTCGACTGAGAAAGGATGGCACTTCGCGATATGTACGTGATAGTCAACTCCTGCTTTATTTTGGTCCGTTCTGGAGGTGATATAGAGTTATTGTAATTCATCTAAGCATGCGGAGAAAAATAATTGATATTTCTTATTTCCACATTGCATCACCCCTCCAGATGACGCTATGTACTTGCTTCCCTCTCAAGTCTCTTTGATAGCACAGGTGAGATCCTCAGTGAAGATAGCATTAACAGAAAACGCACCCAGCTGACGAGTTCTTCATCCCCCGTCCGTCCGATTCTGAACCTCTCCAGAGCCACTTCATCCATCGCCCAATGAGAGCCCTCGAATACATCTCCAAATGTCCGTTGATCCAGATAGGGTGTGGATATACTGTATAATTTCGACCTTAGAGTCGGTCCCGTGTCCCACCCCATTTTTTCTGACACCGGATTTGGCTCACTTTCCTTATGGATTCTTCAGGAACGTCCGTGGAAAATTTCAGAAACGCCACAGGAACGACGCTAAGGTCGAAATTATACAGTATATCAGTAATAAACCGGTCAACATCATCATTGCGATCTGCCACCAATGAAGCGTTCGGTGTAAGCGCGCTGCGGATGGGTCCGCGGTCGCATTCCTTGGTGTCCAACTTCGGTATCTGAGCTCGATAACATCCTACATAGATATCCATTGATGGTCGGCCAAGCCGAAGAAGACGCCTCATAAACCCCACTCACCAAAAGCATATACCGGATCCTCGACCCAACATGGGGATTATCCGCCAACATCTGCATCCTTCCAAAATAGATGTCCATATGTTTCTTGGCCTTTGGTGTATCAAGAGCCTGACCGCAGGTCGTCAACAACTTGCACAAGCTCTCGATCTCCTCCTCTTCGGGATTGTCGATCTTGGTTAGGAACCTCTTGATGCACCCGTGCATGACACGCTCCGGAAGCATCTGCAGCTTGAACAACTCTCCGAGGAAGCGAATGAGACCGAGGCCTTGACGCTTGGCCTTAAGGAGGGCGGAGTATTCGTTCGCGTGCAAAATGGGCTCCTCGTTGGCCTCGGAAGCATCTCCAGCGGCTTTACCGTTCGCGTCCTTGGGAGCAACTGCAGTCTGAGCCGATTCCTTCGGGAACCAACAACGCTCGAAGTATACTTGACATATGTTGAGCAAGTACTTGCGGAACAAATGGCCACCCACGATCGGCTCGCCGGCCTCGTTGCGGATGCTGTCGACCCGCACGTTCTGGGAGATCTGCTCCATCATCTTCCTACACAACCGTGCGTATACCTCAGACCGGAGCTCCTCGTTTGTTGCTTTTTCGCAAACGAGTCTGGTGACAAAGAACATCGTCGCCCCGCTCGTCTCATTCTCGGACTTGTTTGCCCAGTTGATGATCTGGTCCGAGATTGAGTCAAAGTTCTCCAGCGCCAACGTGTCCAACAGCGCCGTGACCTTCATCTTGACGAACTTGGGTGAGCACTTCCGAAACTTGCTGAGACCGCCAGCCTCGGCAGAAGCTCGAACGGTTGTCAGACCACCTTGTTCGGGTGCACCGCGACCACCACGTTGCGATCCGCTTCCAGTCACCGGGACCACCTCGGACGCTTGTTGCGCTGCTGCCGCCTTCTCCTTTGTATTCTATCAATGACATCCAGCGTCAGCGACACCGGCGGCAGCCATAGTCTTCATTCATACCTGCTCGCGAACTCGTGCAATTGTAGAAGGACCTGCGGTGGCATTCCTTGGTCTCCAACTGCGCTGTCTGAGCTCGATAACATCCTACAAAGATAAGCATTGATCTTCAGTAAAGCCCACGAACAATCCTCGTAAACTCCACTCACCAAAAGCTTAGACCGAATCCTCGACGCAACATTCGGATTATCCGCCAACATCTGCATCCTCCCAAAGTAAATGTCCATATGGCCTTTGGCCTTGGGCGTATCAAGAGCCTGACCGACGGTGGTCAACAACCTGCACAAGCTCTCGATCTCCTCCTCTTCGGGATTGTCGATCTTGGATAGGAGTTTCTTGATGCACTCGTGCATGATACGCTCCGTAAGCATCTGCAGCTTGAACAGCTCTCCAATGAAGCGAACAAGACCGAGACCTTGACGCTTGGCCCTGAGGAGGGCGTAGTATTCATCCGAGTACAAGACAGGCCCGCCATTCTCGCCGTTAGCCTTGAAGGCATCTTCGGCAGTTTTATCGTCCGCAGCCTTGAGGGCAGCTGCAGCCTGAGCCGATTCCTTCTGGGACCAACCGCGCTCGAAGTGCTCTTGACACATATTGAGCAGGTACCTGCGGAACAGGTGGCCGCCGACGATTGGTTCACCCAAGTTGTTTCGGGAGTTGTCGTCCTGCACGTTCTGAGAGATTTGCTCCATCATCTTCCTGCACAACCGCGCATACATCTCGGACCAGTGCTCATCGTCTATGGCCTTTTCGAAGACGAGCTTGATGACCAAGATCATCGTCGCACCGTTCTTTTCGTTCTCAGACTTGTTCGCCCAGCTGATGATTTGGTTCGAGACCGAATCGAAATTCTCCAACGTCAACTTGTTCAACAACCCCTTGACCTTCCTCTCAATGAACTCGGGCGAGTTCTCGTCAACCGCGAGCCTGCTCCGTGTCTTTGGAATCCATCGGTCCTCCGGCTGTTGCAAGGGAGTGACGGACTCGAGTTCGCCGAGAGCCTGTTGCTGCTGCTGCTGTCGTTGAGAGGGGCTGAGGTGCATTGGGCTTCAGGGAATTGTTCCTTGTCCTTCCACGCTGAGACCTTGTCCAACTTTTGTCTGTAAAAGTGGGCGGGACAGATTTAAGAGGATGTGTATAGGAGGTGCACCGAACGGAATTGGTTGGGTTGTGGCTGTGCGGCCAGATGTTGGGGTTCCCGCGGAATTGCTTATGACAGGCGGCGCTGGTGCGGTAGCCGATGCCACCGCTGAAGAGCGAGAGTAGCCGTTTGCATCGATAGTTCCAAACTTGGTGCTAGCGGCAAGGACAAGGCGGCAAGGAAGGGGAGGACGAGGACGATTAAAGAGCGGAGGGGGTTTTGTCGAACGGTCGGTCAGGTCTGAAATGCATCGGCATGGGACCCCAAGTCGACTTGATACTCACATTAGCTATGAGAGACATGGGAACGATACCCCTTGGGACGCTCACGCCATTTTTGACGGAGACCCCTTGAGGTAGGATGCTAGACTTGCGGGATTGGGAGGGTGTGGAGGGAGTTGGTTTGGTGGAGGAAGAGGGACTAGCGGCGGTGGAGGACCATTGGCCCTAGCACCCGAAGATGAGGAAAGGCTTCTGGGCCGCAACTGAGGAGAAGATATGTTCATTGCTGGGAGGTCGGCGAGGACATGGTCAAGATTTAGTGCCAGCCACCCGGGGCATGGCTCACGTGATAGCAAACTGCATATGGAAAACTTGACGGTGGCACCGCGCAAGCACGGCATCAGCCCGCGAGGTTCTTCCTTGGACTTGTTGGGGTTTTCTTAATTAGGGCAAGCTCACGACGTCATCAGTCCGACGATAGAAAGTGAGTTTCTCGACAGGAATATCTATTAAATGCCTAGCAAACCAGTTAACACTCAGCGATCGTTTGGGATGGGGTGAAGGGCAGCGGTTCGGGGAGACTCCATACAGGCATCCTTTTACATGGTCCGTATCCATACAGACTCCAAGGCAGTCCGCCTCGTCACGAACGCCAGTCCTTTGCTTCCTCGAGCTTCGGCCTACTCTGTAAGTGATATTACCATGGTCGTTATTTATCCTGGGCTGACTATCCAGCTTGAGGGACGCGGTTGGTGGCCACCAACGCTTTTGAAGAATTGACACCCGTGCCGTTCGCACCGTGGGCACACGAACCTGGCCAACCTCGTGACTAACGCATCTTAGCTCTGCAGTACGATCAGTGTTGGAGCGGTCGAGCATGCGTCATCAGACCCTGCCCC
Source organism: Tulasnella calospora MUT 4182 (assembly GCA_000827465.1). NCBI lineage: Eukaryota > Fungi > Basidiomycota > Agaricomycetes > Cantharellales > Tulasnellaceae > Tulasnella > Tulasnella calospora. The sequence goes on from KN823160.1 coordinate 44,210, forward strand.
AGACGATGGAAACCGTTGGTCAAGAATGGCTGCACACTGTTTGTTGTATAATGTTTGTCTTGTGATCATCGCAACACAACCAGCAGTTAGACTCGCTTACCAATCTTATCTCCGAGCAAGTCGGTGATGTTCGCTCTGTTGCCGAGTCGATCAAGACGAAGAGGTGGGAACGAGCCCAGCCAGCGGTGTTGCGAGCAAACCACCAAAGCAACTCTCAAACCCTCGCTACAGAGCTGACGGATGACCGAAGAGACCTTGCGACACGATACAACAGGGCTAGCTGGCCTCACACCGCAGAGGGCCTCAGAGATCCGAGCGTCCCTCACGGAGGAGGGGAAAGTCCGTACCTTTCTTTGCGTTTTATGATGGATGAAACTTCTCAAAGCTCCGTTATTAGGTCCCTGAAGATCTCGTACTCGGATTCAACTCGGAAGATCCGCAAATTCAAACGGTCTCAGTTATCCAAATACGAACAATTCTTCAGAAGCCTGCACCGCCTGAGGCTCTTCAGGCTGTTCTCGACACTGGGCTCGTCCCAGCTGTTGTCTCTCTGCTTGACTCTGAGGATACGTGTCTTCAGGTATGTTGTGCCTTTAGGAAGATCCGGTTTGAGTCGGAGCTCGCTCACCGCTTGCAACTGCACTTGCCAAAGTTCGAGGCTGCGTGGATAGTCACAAACCTAGCTGCCGGAACACCTCAACAGACTGAGCAGGTTATCGATGCTGGGGCAATTCCAAAGCTCATCATACTTTCGGCATCACCGAATGCAGACGTTGCAGAAAATGCTGTTTGGGCGTTAGGGAACGTTCTCGGACACTCTGTGAGGCTACGAGACCGTGTGGAAGAAGAAGGAGGGGTTGTTGCTCTAGTCAAGCTGGTGGATCGCGGAGAACCGAGTTTTGAAAAGGTCCAAAGGAGAGCGGTGTGGGCGATTTTCAACTATCTTGATCCCTGGGAGGAAGGCAAACTGCCCATCACGAGAGTAAGGGATCGTGTTTTGCGTAATGCTTGAAAGTCGGGCGGCTAATGACCTTGTTTCCCCAGATAAAACATGTCCTTCCTTGTCTCGTTGGTTACATACAGGAAACACCTGTCAATGAGACAAACATGGAGTTCCTCGAATACGCCGTTGAAGGGCTCGATCGGATTGGTGACCACGGCCTCCAACGCACGGATTTCATCGCGACAGGAGTAGTCCCTCGCCTGCTCAAAATCCTAGCGGATTCTTCGTCGAGTTTAGCCCTCCAACAAGAGGTGCTGACGTGCCTCGGCTACCTTGTCAGTGGAAGCGAGGATGATACGGACCTTGCGATCAACGCTGGACTATTAAACAATCGTGGGGATCTTTCACCATCTGAGGCTACTCAGCCTGTTATCGACACTGGGCTCATCCCAGCTATCGTCGTCTCTTTTCTTGACTCTGAGCATACAAGTCTTCAGGTATGTTGCGCCTTAGGAAGATCCGGCTGGGTCGCAACTCGCTCACCGCTTGCAACTGGACTTGCCGAAGGGTGAAGCCGCGCGGATAATGATGAACATAACTTGCGGAACAACTCAACAGACTGAGCAGGTTATCGATGCTGGGGCAATTCCAAGGCTCATCATACTTTCAGAATCACCGGACGCAGACATTGCAGACAATGCTGCTTGGGCGTTAGGGAACGTTCTTGGAGACTCTGCGAGGCTACGAGACCGTGTCGGAGATAGAGGGGTTGCTGCTCTAGTCAAGCTCGTGGATCGTGGAGACCCGAGTTTGGAAAAAGTCCAAAGGACAGCAGTGCAGGGGATTTTCTACTATCTTAAGTCCTGGCCGGGAGACACACTATCCGTCAAGAAAGTAAGGGATCTTGTTTTCCGTAATGCTTGAAAGTCACCGCGGGCGGCTAATGACCTTGTCTGCCTAGATAAAACGCGTCCTTCCCTGTCTCGCTCGTTACATACAGGAAACACCCGTCAATGAGGCAAGCATGGAGTCCATCGAATATGCCGTTCGAGCGCTCGATCGGGCTGGTGACCAAGGCCTTCCCCGCAAGAGTTTGATCGCAACAGGACTAGTCCCTCGCCTGGTCAAACTACTAGCGGACTCTTCTTCGAGTATAGCCCTCCAAAAGAACGTGCTGGACTGCCTCGGCGATCTTGTCCGTGGAAGCGAGGATGAGACGGACGTTGCGGTCGATGCTGGACTATTATCCGAGCTATTGGTTGCGCTGGAAACTAAAAACGGAGACCTATGCCGGTTGGCGCTGTGGAACGCATCGAACGTGGCTGCAGGGAGCCATTCACAAGTTTGCGCTCTCTTAGACTCCGGACTTCTAAAGCCCGTCGTTCGCGTTTTAATGGAGGATCAAGAATCTACTATATGCAGACGTCACGCATGTTGGACCATCTCAAACCTCGCCAAAGAGGTTTCCGGCGACGCCAAAGTAGCGCAAGCTTTGATTGAAGGACGCTGCGTCGAAGCTTTGTCGGCCGCACTTTTAATCCCCGACCCCAAGACGAAGGAACGTGCGGTTATCGGGATCACCCGCGTTTTGGAATGGAATCCTCCGCAAGGGTTGGAAGCTAACAAATCCCCATTAACCATCCTTCGAAGCGCTTCAGGTCCGCAAAACCTACGCGCCGTTCGGGACTCTCGCGATGTCCATGACAGAAACATCAAGAGAGAATGTCAGGGCCTGTTAACCCGGTATTTTCCAGATTGTAGTAGACCTGCTCGAGTTTGATTAGCATGTCGAATTTTGGGTCCCCATATAATAACTCGAACACTTTGAATCTATAATAGGCGAGACTCGACGGATAGCTGTAGTGGCAATTTCATCTCACGCCAATTATAGACGCACCCCAGTGTAGATTCATTGCCGAAATGCACGGTTTCTTCTATTTCTAGAAGGCCCGCAATCATTCGGGCCCTTAATAATCACTATGACTCTGACCTTTCATGACCTGTAACACGTTGAGCGACCGGATTGGGAGTGCAGCACCCAGAGCGCCAAAGGCTTGCCACCCTAAAGCTCGGAATATCGCACAGGGAACACTTCGATAGAGGTAGCGAGCTCTACGTAAGATCAAGCATAATCTAGCTCTGATTCTTCTTGGTACGTTGCTCACAGGCATTGCGAGTACCAATCTGAGTGGTCCCATGTTTCAGCTCTTTGGTCGTAGGATACTGTAAGTAGTCTGAGACTCCAACTCACCGTTGGAATACTTGCAAGTGTAAGGCGGCGCACATGTCGTTAGACCAGTGTATCCTTGGCTGGAAGAAAGGTCAGTTATCCCAGAGGATCTCCGATTTTAATCCATAGGGAACTCACCCTCCACATTGTCCATACTAAAATCATTAAGGAATAGAGTCAGTGGGCTAATGGAAATAGAGAAGAACGACAAGAAATATCGTACATGAGTTTGGGCCTCGGGAACACTAGTAGTGACTGTTGTTGCGCGAGTAGTCGTTGTCGTCGGGGAGGTGGTGCGTGAGGTCGACGCTGTAGTTGTAGTGCTCGTGCTCTGGGTGGTTGTCGTTGTGGTCGTGCTCCGGGTTGTTGTCGTTGTGGTCGTGCTTCGGGTGGTAGTGGTGGTCGCCGGCCCTCCGCAAGCCGGCGTATTGTACGTTGTGGACCACGTAGGGGTGTACAAAAACGACGTGGTAGTTCCGGATTGCGATACCGTCACGGTCTTGGTGAAAGTATATCCGTTAACCCACGTGCTCCAGGTAGCAGGCCCAACGCTCGCTCCGACGTTCGGACCGAACGTTGGAGCGGGGGGAGAAGCTGCTGCCCCGGACCAGACGGTAGGACCAGGGATGTAGTAGGTTGGGCTTGTGACATAGGGGTTGTAGTGAATGCCCGGGTCTTCGAATGCATAGACACCGGGGAAGGAGACTCCGTCGGGAAGTTCGACGGTCCCTTCACCTCCGACACGTATCTGGATACATTCGAAGTAAAGCTGTGCACTATCAAGGGCAATAGAGATGCCGTTTTCGTTTTAGGAATACGTAGAAGCACGAGGAACTTGGGGCTTCAGCACGCACCCTCGAAGAGTGTTCTGGCTCCACATGGTGTCTCCTTCATGCAAGGCAATTAGCTCGGGTCGGAGCAGGTAGCTGAGATATGAATAGCACAATATTAGGAGATACGCGATTGAGGAAGCATGAAAACAAAGCAGAACCTACTTTCCGGGAGCTAAATCGTCTGGAATAGCAACATTCAACTTCCCTTTAGCATTGATCAAGGTATTGCTCGTGCACCACTGGTTACTCCCGTATTGGCCCTGGAATCAGATCGATGATTCGAAGTGTCAATCAGCCCCTTGAGTCTGCATTAAGTGAAGGACGTACCTGGTGCCACAACTTCACCCAACTATTATCGGTCGGCGGGTCGGGTGAAATGTAAATCAGGCAAGGCCCCACGTGAGACTTATCAATGATATCGTCTGCAGTTGTACGATTGTTGTGGTGCCAGTCGAATGTGACAACGTCTCCTGGAAGAACGTTGATCGTGTTGCAGTCCTGTTTATCACCGAGGACATGGCATTTCATCTATGATGAGGTCGAGGTGTCACTAGGTGAAATTAACATGCGCGGAATTCAAAATAGACCTACGTCCGGGCTTAGAACATCCTTGAATGGCCAGTTGTTGTATCCGTAGGGTGGCGGCCCCTGCGGAATTGGGTCGCTGGTATAAATAGTCAACCAGTTAGAACGACCAAGGTTCGCTCGCTGGTTGATCAAGTCCAACTAACCGGACTCCAACACCCGTTCCTTGATCTATACCGTTAACATAGACGGACTAAAGGAACCGGTCAACGACCCAATCAACTGGAGGCGGCACGCAACCGATCCCTTACCCACACCCGAGTATGCGCTTGGACTTGAGCAACCAAGAGGCCAGCTAATGCAATAGCAAGTGACTTCATTTAAGGCTAACCTGTGTTAGGCGAGACTCAGAATGAGAGGATCTATATCATTTTTTTCGTTCTATACGCACCTCTTATATTGCGAGATTCCCTCCCTAGGACCTCGCAGGAGGCGACGCAGAAGGACTTCATGAAGCCCCGCCTAGAGGGAGACTCGGTAGAGCTTCGTCTCTTGGCCTCCAACCAGGTTGGACCCGGAAAAACTGTCGATCTACTGGCTGAGCCTAGCTCTCGCACGGGGAGAAGGTCGGCAGTTTGATCCTCCACTCACAGCGACAAAGCAACTTCCGATTTGCATCTTTTTGATGTCGCACGTGACCCTGGGTCTTGGATCTCGAGAAACCTCGGCGAGACATTCGAGACATTCAGACCTTCTCGAACCGGCAATGGAGCCAATTGTGCCTTCCGAAAGTCCTCCCCATTTTTGCAGAAGGGATGGCGAGAAAGAAGAGGGGAAGAGGGGTCAAGCGGAGTTTTTAGACATAACTCCGGCGTTTCTATGGATGGCTGGGTTTGGGGGAGAACCAGCGGTGACATCACGGACAATGTTTGTTTGGGCACTTTCTCCAACTCGCATGACGCCACAGGGCGCTTGGCGACGGTGTGAAAAAAAAAACCCCTCGGAAACCCTCGAAACTGCCAGTTCACTGACTTCTCGCGACAGTGGTAATACTGCAATACCGACATGAACTACACACCTCGCTCCGAACAGCAATAATGCCGCTCTCTACGGCACCACTCAACATCGATCAAGGCTGGACAATGCTCCTTCAACTTCTGACTGATTTGAGCGAGATCTTGTTGTCCACATATGGTGGAATTGCCATCGTACGGCTTTTTCTTGACGACCGCGCCAATCAGCTTGAGACCCAGGAGAGAGTTGAACTCTGGGAGGGTTTCAAGAAGCTGCAGATTGGAAAATTCAGGAGTCAGACCAGGATACGTGGCGATCTGAAAGAGGGTCATTATTTGGATTTGAGGACTCACTATACTTTCGGTAACCATCCCACAGACGAAAACGCGAAGTCGTTCAATTCTAGGGAGAACTCGGGCAAAGAGCTGTAAACTCTGCTTTACAACCGCATCGTCCCATGGACGCTGCAGCCGCACAGCGAAATCTGTAATGGCAGATGTAGAAAGTGCCAATTGCCGAAAGAGATCCTCGTTGAGTGGATTTTGATGGTCGGTTTGATACGGCCCATAATATTGAGTCAACTCCAACTTCGTGACCGGTCGTCCTGGAACAATGACTACTGCTTGGGAAAAGGTGGCCTTGAGCGAGCTAAGCTCTGGTATGTCGGTTTTTTGTAATCCTTCCACCCGGTGCCCTCCGCCTGGAAGAAACTCCAAATGCTTCAGCCCAGGTTGTGCCCGGAGTATCGAAATCGCGCGCTGAGGATCTCCTCCAATGCGTAGCACGAGTCTCTGGAGAGCCATGCTTGATTTGAGGTGGTCGAAAGAGTCCCACAATTGCTGGGTCGACCAATCGAAAAAGTCCGTGAAATGCAAGTCTCGAAGGTTGATCATTCGAGGGAAAATGGTTTCTGAGATTCCGAGTCGCTCCTCTCTGGTGGCAGGCCTTCCGGATGGTGAGCTGTTCCTTCTAAACCTGTACCATCCTGAGGTCTTCCGTGTCCAAGCTGATGGACCTGCCATTGGAGGGTTGGGTGCGAGGGGTCCATGGTAAGTGAGTACGTGTGGTAGAAGGTCTTGCCGCACGATGAGAGTGTTATGAAGGCGATTGCTTTTGGGGAATATCCCCGTGTCCGGGTAGAGAAAAAGATGGCGGTAGAGGATAGGCTCCAGAAGACTCCGAAAATAACGACATGTTCGGATCAAACACGCTTTTCCCGCATCGTCCAGGAACTCGATAACGAGCAGAAGGATATCGTCTGGCAGGAAGGCCATTTTGGACGCTTGCTGACGGTCTAGGGAAGTCTTTTTAATGGCCGGTTTCCACCGGGTCCCCAATGGCTTGATTGTCCAACCAGCATTGGTTGACGTATCGAACGGAAAGCGGATTAGCTTAGGCTTTGGGGTTCTCTGAGAGCCGGCACGTAAGTATTTGAAAAAATAATTGAAGAAATCACGTCGTACCATGATGGTTGAAAGCGTCCCAGGCTAAGGTTTGTGGTCGGGGAATCAGCGACCATTCTCGGTGCATTGCACCAACCATCATCCCTCCCACGGTCCGGTTCGACTCCTGACCACGCCACCTGATCCTCCCCCACTTCTGGCTCATGTCACCTAGAAATTTACGTAGCTAAGGGATCCAAAGTCCTATACAGAGAGGTTAAGATGTCCAAACTAAATAAAGTCTTTGTCCAATCGAGAATACTGCGAGAATAAGCAAGCGTCAAGAGGAAGAATGCAAAGAGGCGGAGAAAAGTCAACCCTAAATTATTGAACCAGACCACGCCCGGAGCAAAAAATGTCACAGGGGAGAGAAAGGAAGGGAATTAAAGTGCAATGCGGACTGAAAAGAGTATGAAGAGCAATGTGGAAACTGGGGGGTGTACCTTCCGCCATGTGGTCAGGTGAGTCCTTCCGATTCGCTTAGTGAATGATCTTAGATTCTGAAACTAATGCTATCACGTCAAAAAAGGAGTGCGCATCGCTCAATGCCCAACACTCACGGAGTCATCCAGTTTGCTCCATACAACAGTAGTACTTCTCCCTCTTGTACCAGTCAAGTGCAGTCAGGGCAGGACAACCTTCCTTCAACGTTCGAAGGAGCTCTTCAAGATCCTTTGGCTCATAAATGGTCCTGCGAACATAAGGCTCGTCGAGAATTGCATCCCGGGTCCCCTCCTTGATAACCCGGCCGACTAACTTGACGGATTGGAGGGAGCCGAAAGCTGGAAGAGTTCCAAAAAGCTTGAGGTTATAATAGAACAGAGAAACGATACTCAGTTATACTGTCGATGCTCTTGGAAGGGGAATCACAACAAAGAGATGAGTACTTACAAGGGTATCTGACACACCGACCCACACAAAAAGACAAAGGCGCTCGATCTTAGGTAAATACTGGGCGACGAGCCGCAGGTTTCTCTCAATGACTTCATCGCTGCATGCGCGGTGAAACCGAATGGTGATATCGGAAATGCCACAGGTGGAGAGCGCTAATTGCTTCAAATGGCCCTCGTTGAAAACAATTTCCTGGTGGTCTTCGTCACGTGAGGAATAAAATATCAACGCCAGCTTGTCCACCGGTCGTCCCGGAACAATGACTGCCGCCTCAGCAAGGGTAGCCTTGAGGTACCGAAGCTCTGGTAAGTCGGTGCTTTGTAACCTTTGTACTGGCCCTCTTCTACCGCGGAGAAGCTCCAGTTCCTTCAGTCTAGGTTGCGCCCGGAGTATTGGGACTAGGTATGGCGAGTCTCCTCCAATATGCAGGACCAGCTTTTCGAGTTTCATACTTGATTTGATCGCGTCGAATGGGTCCCAAAGCTGCCGGGAGAACCAATCGACAAAGTCCGTGAAATGCAGCTCCCGCATGTTGATCGCTCCGTTGAATATGGACTTTGCCATTCCAAAGCGTTCTTCGTAAGTAAGAAGCTTCCGGTATGTCGGTTGGGCCGTGGGTGTCCGAAATCTGGACCAACGCGTCTTCTTCGTCATCGCTTCATCATTGGCCACCACTCGTTGGAGCGCCATGACATTGGGAATTAAGGGACCATGATAGGTGAGGATGAAAGGAAGGAGGTCCTGTCGTTCGGCTAGAGTATCGTGGAGGAGATGGCTTTTGAGAGGGTATCGACGTTCGGTGGAATAATCAAGGACGATGGAGTGGTACAGCATCGGTTCGACGAGCTCCCGGAAGTAACGAGATGTCTGGATTAGACGTGCCTTACCCATCTCATCCAAGTATTCGATGATGGGAATAAGGGTATCATCCGGAAGAAAGGCCAATTTGGACGCCTGTTGAAGTGCCAGTGGCGACCTTTTATCAGCCGCCTTTCGCCAAACCACAGGGAGGGAGGCTGTCCAACTCCAGATGTAAGAGTGGACTGGCTTGGCTTTCTGGATCTTTTGGATCTTCTTTTAATGGAGATATGTAAACATATAGAAACACCCCGGAGTTGTCTATCTCGTACCATGATGGCCAACAGAGGATCGTTGTGAGTCTGCAGAGGTTCAAGGGATGGATAACCACTACGTCAGCTCCTTGCACCGCCACATACAGCGGAGGGTGGTCACGCGCTACCCACCCCTCGTTCTGTCCTAAGTAGTTTATTCACCGCGCCTTAGATTGTTGAGACGCTGAGGGCGTGACTCCCTACTCTCGGCGGAGAACGGACGAACGTTCGCCATCACGTATCTGGATCTTGTTGGAAGGGCCCAGATTCGAAGGTCAGATTCGAGCCTCGATGTCCCTACAAACCTGCACGCCAAGGGTGTCGTCGAAGGGGTTCTAAGGCAAAACCGGGGAACAAACCAATGGCCCCAAAAAACACAACCTGGCCGCCCTGGCAATCCCCGGCCCCCCAACCCAACAACCGGGCAACCAAAAACTCAAAACCAAAACCCCCAAACCAAAAAAAAATCCCCTCCCCAAACCCCCCCCCGCCTTCCAAAACCCGAAACAAACCCCCTCAAACCCCAACAAACAAAACCAACCAACCCCCAACCAACAGGACGATGGCGAACGAATTTCTCCCTGCCAAACAGCAGGAGGCGGTTCGTCGGGAGCTACCCCCGTTACTCCCCTTCTTGGAGGAGCGAGCCCAGCAACCTCATGCTCTTCGAACATAGGCAAACTCTTAGATGTAGTTTGTGGAGCAAGGCTCTGGTGGAGGAGGATAGATCAAGAAAGGTTAGTAAGAGTAGCCCTTCGCATCACCGAGAAAAGAAGAGTACTACGGAAAATAACAACGACTGAATGGTTAACAGGAATGGGGAGAACACTGAGGCCCTTCCTCAAGGCTGAACTAGAGGTGGCCGTTCTCTGCTTACTCCGTCATCGCCACTCGTTCCCCTGCACCCTTGATCCTTCATCTTCGAGCTTCAAACAGAACTCTGTCACTCGAGTTGTAAAAAACAGTGCTTCATTCAACTCTCGACCCAACAACAATCACCACTTCCAACACTCTCACTCGATACGTAGTCCACTTAATCTCGACTTTTTGGCATCCATCCTTCGATCCAAGAACGGAACGCAGCGAACCTGAATCGGGCAAGAAGCTTCCACCTCTCCCACGAAACCATTACCTCGATTCTCCGGGCGGTGGGAACATCCGGTCGTGAGTCATTCTCCTCTTTTCCCCTGTTTAAATTAAAGCCCCCAGTAACAGGTCTAAATACGTGACGGTGAGGCGGGACGAAAGGGCTGTTCCCACCCCGCGATCAGTTACGACGCCTAAAGTGGTTGGCTGCAGAGGTCTTTGTACTCATTTTCCGTAAAACGGCACCGGGCGGGCCTAGCGATTGCGGTTGCGAAGGTGCACGCACCTAGCCATATGTGTAGTGAGGATAACCCTGTGGTAAATGGATGTCAGGCCGGCTGGGTGTTCTTGCTCGTAAGAAGGTGAATCGACTCCCTGCTCTCTTCTGAGAATGGTTCATGTGACCTCTACTTTTTGGATTTCTATAAGGGCTAGCAGGGAGAGAGCGACGGACCAGGAACGTCTTGAGGAAGTCGGTGCTGAAGATCGATTCCTGGGGCCTTTCTTTTTTCAGCATTCGTTCAAAGCGCTCTTCTCTTGATTCGTTCGCGTTTCTTATTGGCCTTGGACTTTTTCCCCCCTCACACACATATATAAAAATAAATATCGTATATTTTTATTCTCAAGCAATAAATTGAAAAACGGCCAGTTGATTGTCTGCGGGCATCGCATAACGACAAGCAGTATCTCTCAGCGTGCTAAGATAGTCGGAGAACGACATCGATGAGTTGATCCAACCGCCCGTGAGGAGAGCGGTTGCTTTATCCATCTCCCGTTCACCATCCCCCAAAGTGTTAGCATTAGGGTGGCCTTGCGGAGTCATTCTTGACCGAGGATTTCCGCAGGTTGCGTGCTCCACCGCTCCTATGTTGCTCGTACTGCAGAGCTAGGAGGCGCTTATCACGAGGTTGGCTAGGTTCGAAGTGCGTGTCCGCGGTGCGACGGCACGGGTGTCAATTCTTCGGAGGTGCTCGTGGTCACCAACCGCTTCCCTCAAGCTGAATAGTCAGTCCAAGATGAATACCGAGAATGGTAATCCCACTTACAGAGTAGGACGAAGCTCGAGGAAGCAAAGGACTGGCGATTGTGACGGGACATACTGCCTTGGGGTTCCGGATGAATACGGACCATGTAAAAGGAGGATATGGAGTTTCCCCGAACCGCTGCCCTTCCGTAGTGGTGTCGCCCATACCCGTACCCGCACGAAGTAAGCGGGATCCGGAACGCCATGATTATGGTGTCTGGGACGATGTTTGAAGCCAGTTGTGGTCTTGTGTTAACCGTGGTTTGCTTGTCTCAGTGTGGCAGCTTGGGTAAGCAGTGGGGGATAAGATGGCCGCGCGACTTGCTTTCCTATTCTCCCCCAGCGACCTCGCAACCACTCGCTTGCCGTCCTCTAAACCGCTTGCTAACTCTGTTGTGAACTGCTATTGCTATCATGAAGTGCTTTGGCATCGTTCTCATCGTTCTGGCCTCCTGGCCCATCATGCTCGACTCTTCTCTGGGCGGTCGAGATCCTCACTCCGGATCCCACTCTGCCCTTGGGAGTCTCTCTAACCACATCTCCTACAGCTCTTGCACCTACCTGTATCTTTCCGGCGAAGACTGACAGTGCCGGCGATGCCTTTAACATGCGCACCGCTGGACTGTAAGTCCTGCCGACCCGGCACACCACGGACCATAACAACGGTGGCCAATCAGCTGGTGAGTTTCCCTTACCTTCCCTTTTCGGTGTAACTTCCTCGACCGTCTCCTCTTACCCTGGGCCACCCCCGCTGACTGCGTGTTTTCCCTGCGTGCTCTCTGCGCAAATAGGCTGGGTTGACTCGGCCGTTTGGATCTGGACTGGGTTCCAAGTCACCCCCGACCGCGGGGTACGAGGTATCGGACATGCTTCCCTCGACCTCACCCACCGACAATTGAACGCGGCCTGGAGTCGTGTTCGCCACTGGTGGCGAGTTGGTTCGGTTTGGTTGGTCGAGGCGACTGTCACGTTCATCCTGTACCTCCTATTCAGCATCGCGGTCGGGATTGCTATACTTTCAAAGCCAACCGTCGAACAACCTGTAGTGGGTACTTTTCGAAGCATCATCTTGACCGCAATAATCGACATTCGTATTCTCGTAAAGGCTGTCGCAAACCCTACGCGAAAACCTACATTCGTGGCAGACATCACTAGGATTCAAGGTTCATTTGAGGGTGACACTCACGAACTCGTCACACGGAAGCAGCCGTCGATCAACACCTTCACGCTCGAAGGAAGGCTGGTACTGTCCTCCGGGTCCAGCACGTCAGACAGCTCGGTCGAGTGGATGGTTCTGTTCCATCCTGGCCGATATTACCATCCTACCGACTATGCCCCCGAGTCCCGCAACTGCGACACTCAGCTCGACGTCACAAATAAATATCTGCTCAACCTGCTTTTGCGCGGAGTCAACGTCTACCATCCGTGGACGTGGTATCTTCCTGGTATCGTTGTCGACGTGCCCAAGGAAGTTTTCAAGGATTTACACCCTACGCGTAAACCTACGTCCGTCTGGAACATCACCTGGATTGGTGGCGCACCCAAGTCCAACGACCACGGACACAATATTCAACGGCACATGGTGCGTACTTATTCGATACCTCGTCTCGAGCGCGATAACTGATATTCATATTATCATACAGACTGTTACACACGCCGTAAGGAGACCAACATTCGCCTCGCACATTGATCGCCATGGCGGTCCACCCAAGCCTGCTGTCCCAGAACAGGTCTTTCCAAAACGGCCATACAATCCAGCCCCATGGATCGAGGAGTTCACGCTGGAAGGGCGGGTAGTGATATACTCTGGATCTCTGAAGCCTGACCGCCCGGCGGAGTGGGGGATTCTGTTCAACCCTCGTTCAGGCTACCACCTTACGAGGGATGGGGATGAGTCCAGCGGCCGTCAGCGCGACATCGCGGGCGAACATCTCATCAACATTCTCCTGCATGGATTGTGGATCTGGCATCCATGGACCTCGCAACCCTCCGTCATCATCCTTGAGGTGGCTGGAGAAATTATCGCGGAGTCGAACAACCTTGCTTTCACCAAAGACTCGCTCGACATCACCGCACTCCACTATCCTCCCTCGGCACCTGGCGCTCCGGAATTCCTTACCACCATCAACCAACAGGCATCTTCAACTCATCCCCTTGCTGCTTCTATTCAACTCGATGCAAGCGCCGACCCTGAAGCCCTGGTGGCCCTGGGTCTGCTCGAGAAGGGGAGCTCCGCCAAAGGTGTTGATAAACCGGTCGCCGCAAACGCAGAAATTGATATTGAACACTCCGAGGAATCGCTTTATCCTCTCCACATCCATGCACCGGACTCGGAGGAAATCGAACCTTTCGCTGCAAACCCAGGAGCCCTCCACTCTTCCAGCGGCCCGATGGTTGACTCAACCTCTGACGCTCTACTCCACGAACAAAGAGCTGTCCACGAACTACACTCGCTGCTCCCCCTCTTGGAGGAGCGAACTCACCAACGTCAGGATCTTCGGGCTTGGGAAAATGCCTGGACGAAGGTTAGCGAGCAGAACAGGGTGGAGGTGGCGGGTATAGAGGAAGATGATCAACAGGAGGAAGTACACCAGAGGAGGAAGCGTCGTGGCGGAAAGAGGAACACGGCATGGAAGAACAAGCGCCGGCAACAGAAAGATGACAACGAGCGGCTGGTCGCTCGGGACTGCCATGAACGCTCTCCTCGGCACCTCTTTACCCCTCATCCGTCGCCTTCAGACATCGAACCAACTCCGTCGATGTACTTTTCAAGAACGGCGCTTCAATCTCACAATTGATTCCACAACAATCGCCGTTCTAAGACACGCTCACTCGACAACCGGTTCACCAACCTCGACCTTCTCGCCTCAAGTTCTCAATCCGAAGACGTAGCCACGCGAAGCTCGATCGAACAAGAAGCAACGAGCGACTTCACCTCTCTCAAGAAACCATCAACTCGGCTCTCCGGGTGATGGGAGCACCCCGTCGCGAAGTAACTTTTTCCTTCTAGCCTGATTGAAGCCCCCAGTACTGCGGATCAGGCGTAATGACGTGGCGGCGAGCGAGGAACCAAGACCGCGTTCCTCACCTCGTGATCAGCTGCGGCGCCTGACGTTGACTGTGGATGGGGTCTTTGGACTTGCCTTTCTTCGGAAAGGTAGGTTGCAAAAGACCCTAGGCGCGCGTGGGCAATGCGAATTGTACACGTCCCCGACCATGTGTAGCGGGGATAACCCCCATGGTAAGGTGATATCAGGCCGGCTGGGTGCTCTTTCAAGGGAGAAGGTGAGTTGTTCGTCTGTTATTGTGCGAGAAAGGTTCGTTTGGCCTCTGGCCTTTGGTTTGGTGCTGGGGGTTGGAAGGGAGAGAGCGGTGAACCGGCTCGTTTGAGGCTGTCGTGGTGGAATCGCCGCTATAGACCCACTTTCTCGGTCTCTGTTTTCATCATCAGTCTGAGGTTTCCGTCTCGTTGATTCTCTCGTCATCTTGCTTTTCTCTCTTTCTCGCATTTGTACATAAAAAGAAATACAAATGATTTTTATCCTACCACCAAAGACCCCATATCCTTTGCATAAATACGGAACCGACGACAACATCGCCAATACATGCAGTAATGCTGCTTCTCGATATCTGTAAAATCGTCATGCAAGACGGTGTTGTCTCTATTGCGAAGAACGACCGTCTCGCTGCGGCGAGCGTGAGGCCTTCCACGTGTTACCTGGGCTGCCAGGCATCTAATAGATTGTCCTAATAACGAAACCCCCCTTATTTCCAAGGATTTTCCCTCCCCTCGATGTCAATCGGGTGGAGACAAAGAGCCTTCAGTCTTTGAATGAGATCGGCAAAATCTTGTGGCCGACATACAATGTTGCGGTAATAATTCGTGCCCGTAAGTGGCGAATTTTTTTCTTTTCTGGAAACGTCGCCGATCAATATGAGGTGCCGAAGCGAGCCGAAAACAGGGATAGTTTCAAGAAGCTTTGTGGATCATGAGTGCAAACGAGCAAACTAAAATTAGAAAATTAAGACACCGTCTACATTTGTGGATGAGCTTACGATTTCCTCCGACAACACCCCTTGCACAACAACGCAAAGTCGCTCGATCCTGGGCAAATGCCCGACGACGAGACGCAAGTTCCTCTCAGAAACATTATCATCCCAGGACCTTTGAAATCGCAGGGTGAAATCCGTAATGTCGCGAGTGGAAAGTGCCAAGTTCTTGAAACAGACTTCGACCGAATTTAGCTGCTTGTTTAGGAAGTCTGGAGGGACATCATAATGCAACAACTCCAACGTCTCAATGGGACGTCCCGGGACAAAGATGGCTGCCTCCGAGAGGGTAGCCCTGAGCGACCTTAGCTCCTGCAGGTCCGTGTTTTGTAAGCCTTGCACTTGAGTTCCTCCACTTCGCCCAATGTCCAGGTGCTTCAACTTCGGTTGTGCCCGAAGTATTGACATCAAGAATGGGTAATCTCCGTGGACCCAGAGGGCGAGTCTTTCAATATTCCTATTGGAATTGGTAGCGGCGAAAGTGTCCCAGAGCTGTGGTGACCACCGACCGACTTGGTCGGTAAACGTTAAATCTCGAATGTTAACCATCCCGGAGAATATGGCTTTTGCAGTTTGAAAGCACTTGTCATGGGTGGGAGGCATCCTGGGCGATGATACGGCATTTCGAAGCCTGAACCAAACCGGCTTCGTCCTTTCCGCGTCAGTGAAAGCTTGTTCAAGCTCCCAGACATGGGGGGTCACGGGGCCAGAGTAACTAAGTATACTTGGAAGGAGGTCTAGTCGCCCTATCAGAGTGTTGTGAAGAAGGTAGGTCTTGAGCATGGCATGACGGTATGTGTCGGGGCCCCATGAGATTTCGATGTGGCGGTAGAGGGCTGGTTCGACAAGATTCCTGAAGTAGCGGCACGTCTGGACCATAAATGCTTTCCCCCTTTCTTCCAAAGACTCGATGATGACTACGATGATTTCGTAGGGCAAGGACATAATTCCGGGAGCTTTCTGGCGGTCGAGTTCAGGTTCCCTCGCGGTCCAACTCTGGATGTAGGAGCGGAAGGGCTTGAGCTTTGGGTTTCTCTGAAATAAGAGGTGCATAAGTCGCTAGAAACCGCTCAAAGCAAACGACCACACCATGACAGCCAAGAGGATTCAGGACGAGGTTGGTAGGAGACGTCAACGTGATGGCTGCGGATTACGAAGTTCTCCCACACCGCCACAAGGAAAAAGGTCCAGATAATGGACAACCATCGAGCTCCCAACAATGCCGCGAGCACATTATATGCATTGAACTCCACAACCGTGACGCTAGCTGATGACACACTCCTTATCTCGGAAAGCCTATACCGCTCTCCCGAAAATGAGGTATCATTCGACAGCATCGTATCTAAATGATATCACGTTCTGGAATTCACAACAAGCAAACTTCTCACCCCGACACCATTCAGCCTCAATCAGGTAGGGACAACGTTCCTTCAGTCCCCGAGCGAAGTGGGTGAAGCCCTGCCGGCAATAAATGGGAGTGCCGTCTTGCAGCCAATTATCTTGCAAAATATCATCGCATGTTTTGTCAAACTGGTCGATTAACCGGAGGTGTCGGAGGGAATTAAAAGTCGAAAGCTCCTCGAGAAGCTTGGGGACCAAAATTTAGGGACATCGCACTCAGATTAGAACATCACTGATGCTAAGGCTCTCGCAAGGGAGCGCGATAGAGAAATGGAGACTCACGAGGCTGCCCGAAACTGCATTAGCTAGCGAAAGACAAAGTCGTTCGATTTGGGGCAAGAACCGAGCGGCAAGTTGCAAAGTTCTCCTAGTGGCTTCATTATCCCATGGGCGTGCAAACCGAATGGTTAAATCCGTAATGTCGCGCGTGGAAAGTGTCAGCTTCTGGAAGAAGCCCTCCTTGGTACTATTTTCCTTGTGGTAATGAAGTAATTCCAACGTCCTAACTGGTCGTCCTGGAACAATGTCTGCTGCTTCCGACAGGGTGGCAGTGAGTGACCTCAGCTCTGGTAAGTCCATGTCTTGTAGTCCGTGTACTTTGGTTCCTCCACTTCGACGAACCACCAGATGCTTCAACCCTGGTTGTTGCTGAAGGATCGAAACCATGTACGATGGTTCCCCGATAACATTTAGTACGAGTCTTTCGATATTCCTGTTTGATGTGGTAGTGTTGAAAGAGTTCCACAACCTTTGTGACCACCAACCGACGCAGTCCGTAAGATGCAAATCCCGCGTATTGATAGTTCCGCTGAATATGGTTTTTGCGATTTGGAAGCGCTCATTATAGCCTACTACCCTCCTAGACGGCGATTGGGCGATTGGAAACCCAGACTTCAACCATTGCTTCTGCGTCGCCTCATCGTGGGCAATTTGTTCCACTGGGAGCACCGCAACGTTTGGGACGAGAGGGCCATGGTAGCTGAGCACACATGGAAGGAGGTCGGGCCGTACCACCAGGATATCATGGATCCGGTGGCTTCTAAGCGGGTTGCGACTTTCCGCATTGGGATCTGGAAAGACTCGTATGTGGCGGTAGAGGACGGGTTCGACGATGCTCCGGAAATAACGGCACGACCGGATCATACGCCCTTGACTCGCTTCATCCAAAGACACGATAATGATGAAGAGAATTTCGTACAGGAGAGAAGAAATTCCGGGACTTTCTTGACCCTCGTGCACGCATTCTTTAGCGGATGCTTTCCGACGAATAAACCGTCCGCCCGAGGTTGCGAAACTGGTTATGTACGAACGAATTGATCTAGGCTCTTGAAATATCTGAAACGGACATTTAAGACACTGAACCCTTTTGAAGTGGGTTATACGCACCATGATAAACCAGATTAAGGTCGCTGGTGGTCGCTAATCTTATTCCCTATACGACAGAACAACAAATATCTGTCAACGCCCCTCCTCCTCATCCAGCAAGGGCAATACGTCACGGTAACGTCACGCCAGGTCTCTTTCGCGCGTCTTTGAGATCCAAAGGTGAAGAGCCTGGGGCAAAGACTTCTGGCTGACATTTTCTGCCTTTCGAGTGTACAAATTTAATTTAATTAACGTATATTTAGATAAAAATCGGTTTAATATTATCGATTGATAAAAACTATCCACGCGAAATACCTCCCGCCGGCTTGCCCCAAGACGCGCATCGACCGAGCCCCCTCCTGGTGTTCGGCTGATGTTCTAGCTGGGTTGGATGGTCGGGCTCGGGCAAGACTCGGCGGTTGGGTCGGTTGTTGGTGGTCGTTGCTTGGTTTGTCGCTGAGTGGAGGTCGTGGTGGGTGCATCGTCGTCGTCTTTCGGTCGGCGATGTGAAGAGGGCAGTGTTGGCAAGAGGAGTGAGAATCGGCCCACAGGGCACGTGACGGTTTCCCGCGTTGAGCGTGACATGTCTCACCGCGCTTCGTGACATGGCGCGTGAGTAGAATATTGGCATGTGTTTGTTGTTCTGGACTTTTCGAGGGTCGTAAAGGGAAAAATTGGACAACCACTGGCACGTGTTCCGGATTACGCGCAGCGAGTTCAACTTCTACGTGAACGAACGTGATTCGTTCACGTCTATGTATGGAAGCGAGAAACAAGAGAAAAGAAAGCGAAGAGCAGAGTCAAATACAACTGAAGAGCAGCCCTGGTCGACCAAGCCGGCCTAGGCACCATGATGATAGTAGGGTACAGGAAGGCCCACAAAGAGAACAGTTGAGCGAAAGGAGCAAGAAGATGTCATAAAGCCAGATGAGAAAGGAATGGGGAAGAATTAAATGAA
The DNA here is from genome assembly GCA_000827465.1 of Tulasnella calospora MUT 4182. Lineage (NCBI taxonomy): Eukaryota > Fungi > Basidiomycota > Agaricomycetes > Cantharellales > Tulasnellaceae > Tulasnella > Tulasnella calospora. Next base: position 63,084 of record KN823160.1, read on the forward strand.
GCATGGGTGGGGGGCGGACAGTTGTGGCGTGCATCCCTCGGTGGCACTATATTTCAATGGAGTCACACCGTCCGTTCGACAGCAGACATGCCTCTCGCTGCGGCACCACTGAACCTCGGTCAGGGCGGGAAATTGTTCTTTCAGTCTCCGAACGAAGGAGGCAAAATCCTGTTGGTTATACAGAATGGTGCCGTCCGGCAGCTGGTCCTCCTCGACCTCTGCATCGTACCTCTCCTCTCTCACAAGGGAGCCAATGAGGGTGAGGCGTCGAAGGGAAGTCAAAGGAAAAAGTGCTTCAAGAAGCTATGCGGGTTATAATGCGCACGGATAAGAATTTTAAGTTAGAACATCAAGACTAACGAAGGGATCGTGTCAACGAGAGGAGGACTGACCAAGCTATCCGCGACCCCACCCCATATCGAAAGGCAAAGTCGCTCGATGTGAGGTAAATATTCAGCAATAAGTCGCAAAGCTCCTCCGACCACCACTTCGCTCCACGAGCGTTGGAACCGAATGGTGAAAGTTGTAATGTCACGAGCGGAAAGGGCCAACTGGCGGAAGAGTGAAGCCTCGTCCGGATCCTGCCAGGGGTTCGGGTAGAAAATAGGATAATACAGCAGCTCCAAACTTCTGATTGACCGTCCTGGAACTATAGCCGCTGCATCCGGAAGGGTGGACTTGAGCGACAGAAGTTCCGGTAAGTCGGTAGTCTGTAAGTCGCCTAGTTGGTCTCGTGCCCTTCCAAGCAGCTCCAGATGCTTCAACCCTGGTTGTCTCCGGAGTATCAAAAGCAAGTGTGGGGAAACGGCTCCCCCGTTTAGGACCAGAATTTCGATATGCAGATTTGATCTTGTGGTGTCGAAAGTGCTCCATAGCCGCTGAAACCAACTCCCAGCCCAGTCCGTAAAGTGCAACTCCCTAATGTTCTTGGCTCCGCTGAAGATTTTCTTTGAGATTTCGAAGCGCTCTTCATAGCTGAGACCTTCAGGGAAAGTTGGCCGGCTACCTCGGGACATGATCAGGGGCAGCCTTGTCCTCACAGCCTTCGCCCTAATCATCCGTTCGAGCGCTGTTCTATCTGCAACCAGAGGACCATGATAGACGAGTACATGCGAAAGAAGATCTTGCCGCTCGGCCAGAGTGTCGTGCAGGAGAGGGTTCTTGAGAGGGTCCCTTCGTGCTTCGTCAGAATGGAGAAAGATTCGATGATAGAGGAGTGGTTCTACAAGACTCTGGAAATAGCGGCTCGTCTGGACCATGCATGCTTTCTCCCTTGCACCCAAAGATTCGATAATAAAGAGGAGTATTTCGACGGGCAGAGAAGCAAATGGGGACGCTTTGTGGCGTCCGGATGGGAAGTGTTTGGAAGCCAATTTTCGCCATGCGACTTTTAGCGAGTGGAATGGCGGTAGGTCTTCGTTTCTCTAAAGGCCGAGGTTTATAAGCTAGCACAGAGTGTTTAGAGCCTATCATTTCCTACCATGGTCAAGAGGACTCGTACGAACCGACTCGGAGTGGTTGGTGACCAAGTGTTGGACAAGACGTCCCGCACCGCCACTAAAACAACATGCGGTGCCGACATGAACATTCGCGGACCTCTCCCGGATGAGATTCTTGGGCTTGAATTGAGTCAGTAGGCATCCGAAGTCGGACTTCTTCACTTTTCCCCCATGCTCTAGTCGTTCACGCGGCACAGTGAGCAGCCGGGTTCGTTCGTGTGGGGGCGACAAACAAGCCGAACAAGTTTCACGCGCCACCTCCAGCAAAACGACTATCTGCCCATGACGCGAAGAATCGCACATGAACATAAGTGCAGCCTGGGTTTTTGAAAATGCCAAGGAAATACACAATCCATCCCCATTCATTCACTTACGCCACCTTATAAGAAGCAACAAGTCACAAGAGACTCTGGCGGAGGAAGACGTGATTGGAAGGCAATAGGCAATAGTGAATGGAGCATTCATGGATCATATGAGTGCAAAAACAATTTTTCGACAGGACCGTCGTAGGTGGAATCGATTGCCGAGTCTATTCGGTTATGCAGCGTCCGGTCTAGTGGCCGTCCACTGGTAACGGTATCCTTTCGGCAGATGACTATCTAGGTAGTCTTAGAACGAACGCACATAGAGTAACCAGAGACTCCGGAAGTCAACTTACCCCTGGAGGCTGGGGCAAATGATCCAAGCTTCCGTCACATCCTCGCCATGACCAAAGCGCAACGTATACAAGAATCCAAGGTGTTCTACGTATTCACAAACTTGAGCACCACTCAATCCACTAAAATCCCTCGCGGGAACGCATTGCCCTCTGAGTTTCTAGCTTAGTATACAGTCTTAGACGCTTTTTCACTACCCCGAGAATCCCTTTCTCTTCTCCTGAGACTGAATCTTGTCTCTTCCCCGACCGCCGAGACACCCATTACAAGTCGACTAGCTCTTCCATCTGCGTCAAATACCATATCCAACGAGTCATCCGCGATAGAGCGCTGGGGATCTTTCCCGTCGTTGCCGCTAAAGATGGCCGCAACGAGAGGCAGCGGATCCGTCAGCCAAATTTGGCCCAGGACCAGTGCCGTCTCTTCGTTCGCCGCACGTGAACTCCTGGAGGCTGGGGGATACCCTTCCACGCCATCCTCCTTGGGCGACGCTGCCGTTGAAACGGTGTAGGACTTTGAGGAAACCGAGCTGAAGAAGATGAACATTGCGAAGACGGCATATGCGCACAGTATCCCCGAAACACACAGAACAGGTACCACCGGATAAAGGCCGAAGACCCCTTGCCTTACGAGGGAAGCTTTGGTTGCAGCTACTGGCTGTACGACTCCTCCCAACATTCCCAAGGCAATTCTTGCGAGATTAGTGTTAATCAATGACGTCGAATCAACGGATTGGTCCATCATGATGAGGCCCGCGATATCTGAGATGAGTTGCCTCGTGCCCTGTTGTGAGATGAGAGGACCCCACAGCGTGGCTGTTAGGTTGGGGGGCACGTGGGCTTCGTTCACGAGCTTGAACTCGTTCTCTAATGGATCGTAATCTAAGGTCCCGTCGAGGAATTCGACCTGACATGTTCCATATAGACTTTGATGATCATTGAGAATCCCTTCCGGTGCTTTACTGGGCACGATGTAGTCTGGGTCCAACTGGAGTTGCATGCCAAGCGTCACGGGTCCCGACGGGAGGGTAAGATTTGGCCCGAAATGCTGAAACATGCCGTGTAGAAATGTACCAGTTTTGCCATCAACAACCCCGAAGATTCTGTTTGGGAAGCAGAGACTGAAGTCGCACACCGGCGGGGAGCCGTCTATGTTGTCCCATCTTAACGGGAGATAGGGTGCTCCCGCTGGGGTGCAGTCCCCTCCTCCGTCCCAGCTGCAAGCTCCGGTAATGATTCTGCAGTTCGACCTAACAGCGAGGGTAGGCGCTGTAAATTTGTGGGCCATTGATGTGCGTGAGTTGAGTGTTTGAATCACAGCGGGAACAAGTACGGCTGTGTGATTCTGGTCGGCAAGAGTTATCACGCGAAATGGTGCAGATGTAGAGTTGTAGAGGACGAGCAACCCATTGGGTCGGATCCAATCGTGACCAATAGTAGCCCACCCGTACCTGTTGCCGAGGCACGGTGTGGCAACCGGGGGCATGTCGGGTACCGAAGGATCACAGAGGGACTCGTTGAGGGCCACGCCGAGCTGAAGAGTCGACAGATCGGGAACCCCGCCCGGTACAGCAACCGTGATGACTGCAGACCTGGCAGTAGTATGAAGCCAGAGGTCGCTAATTCCGAGGGCATGATTCAGACCGAGAACAACTGAGGCGATGATGAGGGGCTCAATAAATATGGAAGGGAGCTTAGAGCGACGTTCCTTGTTTCGGAGGGCGTATCGGATGGCGTTGTAAAGCGACATGATATTGGATGCCCCAAAAAGACCAAGCAACAGGCCGTACCTGCGCGTATGCAATCAGAACTCATCCGTTATACACATAGATTTGGCTTGACTTACTGCGCCGGTGTGGGATTTTGATCTTTAGCGTCTTCGGTCAGCCGCCGTGAGGTTTCTAGCCATTGAGACGCGGTACGGTAGGCGACCAAGGTCATGAGGAACGAGCTTGTGAGGCCAACCACGTGGCTCTAAATATACTGCGGGTCATAATTCTGAATCTGAGCCATCAAAGATGTCACCCACCGCTACTGAGGAGAATGTGAGGGTTCTGAGAGACCCTTGGACAACTCCCCCGTTTTCCTTATACAGTATCCCTCATCGACGACAAACGTTCCATTTCGGAAGGCAGCGAGGAGCCCGGGTTCATAATCCAAGAGGCCTTCCGCTTGATGCATGCGGAGCCAAACGAGAAGGAAGACGGCAAGTCCAGCTGAGAGGACAACTACGAAAATCGTTGGGAGGACTCCTGTAAGGATGGGAACTCGTTTGTGCTTAGTCGAAGCGACAACCTTGGAAGTTGGATATTGACTGGCTTTGTAACTAGCGTCTCGGCCATTCAGGAGAGTAATAGTATCCTCGTCGGCCGGTGGTGTTTGCCTATATGACATTGCGTCTGTCTATTCAGGGTGACGAAGGGTTGCGAGAGGGAGAAGGAGAGGGAGAGTCTCGACTAAATTATCAACAATACAAGGATCAGGGTGACGTGAGAAATCGAATCTTCGAAATGGTTACACACCCACTCGAAAAGGGGTATGGCCCTTCCCCTATCCTGCGTGAGGGGATCTCGGGGACACGATACTAGTTTGACTTTGACCTCATCCAGGACCCGTTGAGAGCTAAACGCAGAGCTAAATGCTGTAGCGCGAGGGGAGTTGAACCTTCGTGGAGCGTGGATCCGGCTCCTTCGAAGTGTCGGGTAGTGTTAGCGTCGTCATCTGCCCGTCGCGGTAAAGATGCTATATGCACATAATACCTGGCTGGACCGATGTAAGAGAATGCGCCGAATACTTTTTCTCCGAATTATAGTCCCCAGAAAGAAGTTACTGTGGGACGGGAAATTTGACTCTGGCTCGGCTTCCCTGTTTGGACGGCTGGCGCTACGGGCGGTTTCACCCGCAGCTAAGAGTCATTAGCCTCGTGGGCTCTAGCGACATCGCATAGATGTAAGCTCCAGGTTTATTATCAAGGGTTTATTACCTCAATATAAGCTGGATTCAGTGCTTGAATGTCGAGGCAACCGGTGAGTGTAGGCAAGTGTTGTGTTTTCCATTGGCAATCAGAGCCACGTGAGCGGAGAGTCATGGGACAAGCATCCCGCGCCACCAACACCCTCCCGAAACCAAAAATCACGCTCAAACACACAAGGCGGATGCGTTTGAGAATGTAAAATTATTCAGAGTTCCCGGTTGGTTGTAGCAATTCTCTCGTTGTGAAGACAAGGTCAGAGGAAAGAAAATCCTTCTGTCACAATGAATCGTGATTCGTGAACAACGAACGAAGACCACCAAACCTAAATCGAAAGGCTCCGACCCCCGAAACAGCGCCCACCAGGAACAGAAGAAATTTAAAATACCGGAATCGAATGTAAAGGTGGGGTTGGGTCAAGCTGGAATGCCAGCTGGCATGACTCGATGATAAACAACCGGCGAACCCGGCGATACCCCACAACGGGAGTAGCTCCCGAACTCCTAATCGCCACTGCACCTTCTTCAGATTGCGTTGTCCTGGTCAGTACTAAGGACCTGGAAGGTGCCTTGCATACGCCGATTACCCACTTACAGGAAATTAACGGTCAGAGGAAAGATCGAGGACATACGATAAACTACTGGAAGGAGTTTCTCGTGGACAGAGCTACAGCGAGTACGCTGATTGGGTACCCGCCGAGACCGGTATTAAAACCAAAAAGGGTTCGTGGCGTGCCACCGTGTGGACCTCTTGGTCCTCATCTCCTTCCCTTTCTCCTTACGGTACACTCAATAAGGTCGTGACGAGGCAGCAAGGAGACCGTAGACAAGTTCACGCACCGCCACCTGAAGCAAACGACGTCAAAGGCTGTTTTCCCATGGCGCCAAGAAATCACACATCAACATCAGATTTGCCTGGGGATTTGAATAAACGCCAAGAAAATACACAATCCACCCACATCCATTCAGCTACGTCACCTGAGAGAAGTAACAAGTCACAAGATAAGAAAGACGTGGTTGAAAGTCAATACATAATAAGAAGAGATCTGAATAGCAAACTTTGGTCGTGTCAGAAACTGTTCTGGTGGTGGTACGTGGAGATGACTACGAGAGATAATCAAAAGACGGTGGGCGAAGAGGCTGTGGTCGTAGCAATCGAGACGATCAACATCAGTCGAAGAAGCGAAGAGAGACAGCCAAGATCGGCGAGAGGAGAGCGGCAGCGACCGTGAGATATGTTGATGCCGAAGAGGGCAGTAATGATGACCAAGAAGGTGAAGTGGGCTTCTCGTCGGCGACGACAATGGGTATGGGAGCGGGAGAGGTCTCGAGAGCAACTGGAACCGACCCCTTCTCTTCCTGGTGGAGTTCGTCCTGAGTAACATCATCCTCAACGACGGTCGAATCGGGTGATGGGAGCATGGAAGTGTCGACGGGGAGGAGGGTGACGATGCGGTCCCTCTTGATCCTCTCGTGCTCGGCGCCAAAGTAGCGCTCGGAATCGAAAGACCAGTGAAGAACGCCTATAACCCACGACTCCAACCCTTCAACGTACTTGGCAACTTGAGCGTCGACTTCCTCGCCCCAAGAAGGTACGCGGTACTTCTTCATGACGTATTGGTCGATGCGTTGGCGGATCATGTTGCCGACGTAGTCGACGGCACCTTGGACGTCCAAGCCGAGTTCCTTCATGGCGATGACGACGAGGTTTTGAGTGTCGCCCTTGGATTGTTCGACGTTGAAGGAGTACATGTCGTTAGCCCAGGTAAGGATGTCATTGGCACCTTCCTCAAGGCTCTGGATCATGGGATCCTCGAAGACCTCATCGGGCAAGTCGAGGTTAAGCGAGTATTCGACGAGAGCGAAGACGAGCTTGACGGCGCTAGTGTCACGTCGGAGCTTGACGAAGTTCTCGATGGTGGGAAGCTCGTCGCGGCAGCGGTTGACGACTTGCCTGCAGATGGCGTCGACGTAGAGTCGGGTGGTTTCGATGAAGCGGCGTTGGGTACCCTCGCTGGCGGTCTCGCAAGCGCGTTCCCAGAAACTGCTCGAAAGTTAAAAGGGCTATCCGTCAGATAACCTGATCGCGAAACTAAAAAGAGAGAGCAGGTAACCCACCTCCTTAGAGTCTCGCCGACCTTGAACTCGGTCTTGAAAGTCTTGGGGTTCTTGAGAGCTTGCATCATGATCCACGCGGCCTTCTTGCTGCCCTCGATGTTCTCCCGGAGACCTCCATCATCGGTGAGGTCGTCGAAGGCAAAAAGCCAGCTCATAAAGTCGCAGCAGTTGCGCAGATGGGCGTAAGAAGCCTCGGGGTAGGACATGGCTGTCAAGAGGCCGAACTTGGCGCGATGGAATTCGGTGTACTTGGCACCCTTGTGGATCTCGAAGGAGTCAAACCAGGCATCGGATTCGGCTGAAGCAACCTTGTAGTGCGGGTTGATCTTGAGTTTGAATGGGCAGTAGTCGATGATGTTGGGAAGGACGAAGGTGATCTGGTCATCCGAAACGTCGGATAAGGATGAGGAGCAGGAAGGTGTAGGAGAAGGTTGGACGGAAAACGCCGTGCTTGATGTTTCAGAAGCACTCATTTTGGGATGACGAACGTGTTTGGGTATCGCTGGGCGTTGGTGGTGATGTTGAGGAGGGAGAAGGTGGACGAGTGTGGACGACGCGACTTTATGAGGGGATTGGGGAAGGCGCTGCTTAGAGTTTACATCCCTTCTCTTATCTCTGAAGACTGAACCATAGAGGCGCCTTTAGCACCAGGAACATTGGTTCAGCCTTCAGGTGAACCCGAGCCGAAGGAGCCGAAGGACATTAGGACTTGTGCGTGTTCGACACGATAACCCGGGGCGTCGGATGTTGATCAGCTTTGTAACTCTTGCCTGGACCATCCAGGAGAGCAATATTAGTCCCGTCGGGTGGTGCTGTTTGCTTGCATGACACGAGTCGTCCACCCAGGGCGATGAGGATTTGCGAGAGGGAGATGGGGAAGGTCTCGACTTAAATGTCAAAGATCCCGGGATCAGAGTAACGTAAGAAATCAGCCAGTCTTCGAAATGATTACAGATTACACACTCACTCGAGAATGGGGATGACGGTCGTCTCATCGAGCTAGAGGGGGTCTCGGGGACATGATGCCAATTTGACTTTGAGTCATCCAGGGCACGTTGAGTGTCAAATGTTATAGTGCGAGGGTAGGCCAGTCTCGGAAAACAATAATCCGGCTTCTTCGAGGTATTGCGGAGCGTTAGCTTGTCATCTCCCCATTGCAGCTAGCAGAGAAGCTATACCTGATTGAACCTGTGTGTAAGGGAACGCGCCGAGGTACAGTCTCTCCTGAGTTGCAGTCACCCAAGAATTACTTTGGGATGAGAAACTTGACTCTAGTTCTATTTCCCTTTTAAGGACGTCCGGCGCTATGGATGGATTCCGCAGCTCAGCGCTATTGGCCTCATGGGCTCTATCGACGTTGCCTTGAATGCAAAGTCACAAGTTTATTCTCAAAGCTTTATCACCTCGGTAAAAGCTCGATCGAGTGTTTGAAGGTTGAGGCAAACAGTGAGTGTGGGCAGGAAAACATGGCCGGTGTCGTGTTTGTGTGTTTGTCTTGGTAATCAAGGCCACCAGAGCGTGAGACAGTGAGACTAGTCACCAAGCATCACCCAACAGCAATTCCATTCCCTGAAATGAAATCATGTTCAAGTACACAAGCCCAGATGCGGTCGCCAAGTTACAATCATCCAGACTCTCCAGTTCGGCTGATCTCATCAACTCGCTCGTTTTGAAGACAAGATGGGAGGGAACGTCAAGAGAGGAGAGAAAGAGAAAGATAGCGAAATCCTGATGAATAACTGAGAATACATCCTGAGAGTCAGCACCGGTCGACGTGAAACGACCGTAGCGATAATAGACGAACGGGACTAGAGAGACAGAACTAGGGGAGAAAGGAGATGGGTGAAGAGACCATGGCCGTAACGGTATACGAGAAGAACCCTAGAAGAAGGGACTTTTAAGATGGAGGTGGAGAAGGCGCGGAGGCGCGGACCCACCGTTGAACCAAGCAACGAGTGAATCGCTACTCGCGGGTTCTCGGTTTCTGGCGGGCAGTGAAACGAGCTTCCCGCGCAAGAAAAAATGAATAGGCAATCACCGGTTAATACGATACGTTAGCGTCTCGTCCTCCCAGCCACAACAGGTATTGGGCTTGGTGTGGCACCATTCAACCTTGACCAAGGTAGGACACCATTTTCCGAGACTTTGAACAAAGCTCCCGAATCTCTCTTCAGAATACGGAATAGGAGGCCTCCATTCGTCGCAATACATGATGTTCCTCCCCCCTCGCCGACCAGGCCAACCAGCCTGAGGTGAGAAAGGGAGCTATAAGCCCGACGTCCTTTGGAGAGCTGTCGGGAAATATTAACCGGAAAAAGAATCGAGCTCGTGGTAAGTATATTAAGTCTCTCGAAAATGGATATCACAGCGACAACTTGAAGGAGATCGAGGAACTCACGGTGTCTCCCAACACGACATCGACCAGCCGAAAGCAAAGTCGCTCAATTTCATATAAGTATCGAGCGGGAGCACGTAGATTCGTATCATCCCGAAAATCATACGGAATTGCGATCTGTGCGGTGAACTCGGCGATTCCGCACGTGGAGAGCGCCAGCTGCCGAAGTGAGTCCCGGTCAGAGGTCCAATCATACAGCAGCTCCAACCTTTTGACCGGCCGTCCTGGAACGTTTTCCGCTGCATACCGAAGCCCAGCTTTCAGCGACTCTAGCTCCGGCAGTGCGGTCTTGTCTAGCCGTATCGGAATGTATCCTTCTGACTGAAGCTCCAGATGCTTCAGCCTCGACAGGATGGGGGCCAACCGTGGAGAACCCATTCCGGCCTTCGATACGAGACTCTGAATGTTCGTCGTCTTTGATCCGAGAGGAGCGCCGAAAGCGCCGAACACCCGCGCGGCGGACTTCGTGATCGTGTCAGTAAAAT
>KN823161.1:10690-64191 GCA_000827465.1 Tulasnella calospora MUT 4182
ATGTATGAGTTCCTTCGCCTCACGAACCTTCAGGGTGTCGAACGTTAAACCATTTCTAGGGAGGCCGCGAACATGAATCGCGGTCCTGTTTGCATCTTTTGTCGCCGTCGACCTAAAAACAGAAACTTCCACTTTTGTGGAAGGACATGTTATGAGAATGCCCAAAGCAATGCACCACTGTTACTTCCTATCGATCGCACCGATCCTGCCTTTGATGATAGTAAGTATAGTCAGTCGAATAAATTGCTGTCATGCTTGATACTGACTTACCCAGTCGCTAACCAATTTAGCGTCTCATGGTGCCATCCAAGGAAAGATGAACCTGAGGTCGAGTATGTGTATAAAATCGTCCTTTCAGAAGACTTGATGGAGTCATACAGTGCCTATCGGTAAGAATATCTACCCATGCATCTACTTTACGCTCAATGCATGTCCATAGAGATGAGGTTGAGGATGAAGGCTGCTTTAGCGAGGGCGGCATGAGCCCAGGCAACGAACGGCGCCGCTGGCACGGAACGAAGCGGTTCTGTAAGATTGGAGATGACCCCGACGACGCAAGCCCCTGTGACCATCCTAATTGCGCGTTGTGTTCCATTCTGTCGTCGTCGTTCCAAGTAGGGAAGGTGAAGTCATCTGGGCGAAAATTCAGCAGGTATAGTCCTGATTTCTAGTTTTGGCGATGGTCTCGGAGATTGATGCGGTGTTCCCTTAGGTTCGGGGCAGGAATATACGCGTCTTCCGTCTCGTCGAAGTAAGCTCAATCGGAATAATTAGCTCCCAAGCATCACAGAACTGACCAGGAACTTTAGGGCGGATGACTATTCTACGAATGTCCGACAGTCATCCTACAAAGCTATGCTTCTTACTACTGTGGTAGTCGGCCGTGGCTACAAGTTGACGCGAGACAAAAAATCATTAACCTGTCCCCCCGAAGGATACCACTCGGTGAGAGCTTTGAACAGTTTATATTGCTAATGGAAGTCTGAAACATTCTCGGGTAATCAGGTACTAGGGGAGGTGGGGGATACTTTAAATTATGACGAGGTCCGTTACGCCTTACCTCTCCATTTTGAGTGTCCATTATCTGAAAGCACATTTAAAGGTCGTAGTGTACGACGACGACGCAATTAGACCATCTTGGCTCGTTGTCTATCAATAGAGGTCTTCTTGTCGCCTATGCCCTCGATTCCTGAGCCGCGGGACGGCTACGTACTGAGGTCAAACGCTTTAAGATCCCTGGGATATCCCTTTGTTGTTGTGTATAATTGATCAGGGAACAAGCTTGGTGTCATGGTATGGATCCTCTGTAATTGTGCACCCGCGATTGTTTCCGGAGCTCGGTCTACCTTTTCAATCGGCTAGTACGGAATTGCATCCGCTTTAATCCATAGTTTAGCAGTGCACCCCTACTTCACGTTTCTAAGCATTATATTGAACATGATACTCGTTATTTCTACTAGGAATGCTCGTGTTGGCTTCGTAGGCTCAGTGTGCCACCAACACCGGTACCCGGACGAACTGCTAGCAGCTTCCTAGGAATATGTTAAAAGCTATCTAGTATAGATAGCATCGACCTAAGTTCTTCCGTTTTGTATGACATGATGGGCTGGAGATGAACTGGTTCTACCTCCCTTTCAATCGCCGATAGTTGAATCACATCACGCACCAAGGTCGTTATGACCCTTTCTCCGTTATCACGAGAATCCAGGCAACTCAGGGTACCCACCCTGATAGCTACATTGGTTTCGAATATGGTTGGCGTACGGAAGCCTGGAGGACTGTGGGCCAAATCGAGACTGGTTTCGTCCTTCGACCTGATGGATATAGTGCTCACACATGCAATCTCAATTGAGTTAAGATAGTGTTTTACGGACATTATGAGCAGCTATTAGAGGTATCAATGGCTAACATAACCAGATCTCTCATCCTGGTTGCCCTCCGAACCGGCCACTCAGGATCCATGTGACCCTCCATTAAGGTGTGCATCCAGGTTCTACGGGTAACGCGACCGTGTTGTCTCATCGAATGACCAAGTATCCGGTAAGTTGGCCCTTTTGGAGAGGAGATAAATATTTACAACTCCGAATGGCGACGAGATAGCTGTAAGGTTGCAAGGAAATGAAGCCAGGAGGCGGCCTCGAAACTCGTTGAGCTGAGCTCGGGAAGTCCAAATAGCCATGGGCTCCCCACACCCTCCTCCTGCCACGGAGCTCCCACAAGGTGGCCACCAGTTCGAATTCTAGATCTTCAGCGTCCGTATCGAAGAGCAATCGAGTTCAGCCCGTCTCTCAATAAAGCTAGATCTGTGTTACCAGACTACCCGGATCAGCGTTCTTGGAATCATCGTTGATGACACCAGTATACCATTTCCATTCCTTCGACGTCCTATTGTGACCAAATAAGCAAAACGTCATTCTCTATCCAAGCTGCGGAAACTTAGAATCGCCGCAATGACCCCAATCCATCGCTATCCGACACACAGCAAAAGGATGCAGCTTCGGAGGCCCTTGCGATCTTATCGATGGCTAGCTTAAAGTTGATTAGAAACTCGGCACGCGTTCTCCCTGCGACCATGCTTCCTCATTGAAAGGCTAGCCTCCTGTTCCGCAGTCACTTGCACCGGGATATCCGCGGTCCTCGGGGTCCTACGGCATGGCCGACCCCCTCAGTCTCTTCACTCTCTCTGTTGCACTCGCCAGGATCTACATCGGTCCAGATGGCATCCCGCAAACCAGTTATACGATGGTGTAAAGTGAGTCAATCGTTTTAACAAGAAAGCGCTCAAGTCTAATGAGTGCGCTTCCTCCCAGCAATGCAGGAAGGTCCCGGCGTACGGGACTTATGATTATTGTTCTCGGGGATGTGCAACGGCAGCTGCAGGAGCCAACATTGGGAGAGATTCAAGCTTTTCTCCTGCAGGATTCATCAGTAATGTGTGGGAAACCATCAAAAGTGCCGAGGTCGTCTGGCCAGAAGACAGCCCTTCAACAGCGTACAGTGTGACGTGCAAGGTTGGTTGTCCGATATACCGATCGGTTTTATGCGATAACACTAACAACTTAAATGAATAAAAGAACTGCCGTTCTCACCCCTCAACCCCCGGTTTCGAGTTTTGTTCGAGGAAATGTGGCCAGGAATATGCTCGAGCTCATCGGTCTGCACCGTCCTCGCCAATGTCGAACCGACCCTCCAGAAGCCATTCCTCTCGAATGTCATCTGATTCGATTCCAGCGGGCTTCACGAGATCGCCCATTCCGCCGGTTGACCCAAAGTCCTCTGCAGCTCGTAAGTATGAAATCCCTGCCTCGCGTCCCACGCAGCGGTTCTTACTACCATTTAGGCTCAGCTGCGGAGTGCTTGATGTGTAGAACAGTCCCGAAAATGTCGGGGAGTCAATTTTGCAGCGATGGTTGCAAGAAAAATGCACACAAGGAGGCGCCGTTGCTCCTCGAGGTGTATAGTTGGGACCCAAAGTTCTATGACAGTGCGTAATCACAAACAAAAAAAGAAAAGAATGATCTATTATCAACATGCTATTCCAGTCGCCAATCAGTTCGCAACAACCTGGAAAGAGGAAAGCCGACCGCCTCCCGTAATACGAATCTACAAGATTGTGAACTCCAAGAAAGTCGAAGACGCGTATGAGGACTATAAGTAAGAAATTCAACTTCCTTCAAGTTCACTTTCGCTGTGAATTTTTAACCTTTCGGGCTGGTCCTCTTCAGAAAAGCGGTGGAGAAACAAGGCAAATTCTCTGCTCGGGGAAAGGCACCTGGAAATGAAAATAGGCGATGGCACGGCACTGAACGTAAATGCAATATCGGAGACTCGCCTGAAAATTTGACACCATGCAATTCTTCCCAATGTTTCGTATGCTGCATTCTCCGCATGTCGTACGATGTGAAGCTCTCCACCACTGGGTGGTAAGTCGCTCATTGAAAATGCCTGCGAATGAGCCATACTCACTCTGTATACAAGGTTCGGAAAGGTGCGCCAGCAATTAAAATGTCTCCTATGGTCAGAACTGGTGATTGACGCCGATACCTTGCTCATTAACCCTAGGGGATTTATACGACAGCGACTTCGTCTGGGTATGGCTAAGCCGAATTCACACCCTCTTGAACTACAGCTTATTCACCTTAAATCTGATCTCAGCTCAAATGAATACGTCGGCCGCTCGCCGCCAGGGTCAAACTGCCGGGCCATGTTTCTCAACCGGGTCGTGGTGGGCAATGCGTACATTCTTAATAAGCAGCAAGAAAGCCTGAAAGGCCCTCCCAAGGGGTTCGACTCCGTGAGTGTCAAGATTGAATGCGACATGTGCGCTGGTTCTGATTATTCTGTTATTAGGTGATCGCGAATGCGGATCAATCCCAAGGGTTGGCCTACGACGAGCTGGTCGTATACAAGAACGAAGCAATTAGAGCCTCTTGGCTTGTTATCTACGGATGAGCCGGCCCTGGTTTCTATTTTTTTCTTACTGATTTGATGGGTATCAATCCTATGTATTCTGTGTCTCCAGTTGCCAGCGCACCGCTGTCGACGAACCAGGTTCGATTGTAATTCGAGTGAATGTAGGAAACGTACAGATGGCTAGAGAACACGGCAACGGACCCTGCTATACCAATGATGACGAAGCCCCGGCGTGCCCGCAGGATATAGCCAACCAACCGATCGTTCGAAGACGTTTCTCAGGCGTTTCTCCGAGAAGAGGGGTTTCCAAATACAGTTCCCGTCCTATGACGTCATGACATTCACGTGTCCGTTCCGCTACCTGTCCTTCCCTCACAGTTGATATCCAATGAAAGAGAAGGAACCCTGTTACTCTCAAGTACTCTTAGGTGCCAGACACCTCTCCACCTCGGCAATATTGCACCCTTGCGTTTACCATACAGCCATGCCCCCCTATCTCTACTCTTAACACGACCACTGCAATAACGTACCTATATGCACACCAGTTACAAAATACGAAGGCAGTTCCTTGTCGGATGTCTACTGGACTGTAAAGGGCTGGAGCCGGCCAGAGGGCGGGTTCGATATCGGGAGGCGACCCTTAAGGCCGCTAGGTCCGTAGGGTCTGGCTTCCAGACGATATCGAAATCAATATCGAACCACAGATACTGCTGCCGCCACCATCGAGTTTTACGCAGTTGACGCATGAGCTACGACGCCCTAGTAAGTAGCGCCCGGCTTTGAGTATGGCGCTCGGGTTATGATGATCACACGTGACGTAAGGGGCTGGGACGACGCAGGTGCCCCAAGTGCAATCTCAACTTTACGAGCGAGGAGAACCTTGAGCTCCACCAGAAAATACACCCGAGCCTTCCGAACTCACAACATGAAAGCCCAATTGTGTACTATCGCCCGTTTTCGAACTCCCGGTGCAATTATGAAGAACATGAGCGTATTCGGCAACGTAGCGCCAATCTAGCCAGGCAGTATCGCCGGACGGAACCCAGTACGGACGAACATGCCGAGGTGAGTTTGGCGGTGCATCTTATATCTTCAGCCGTGAGCGTTTACAACGACGAAACGACAATTTTTAGGCCTCATCTCCGTTTCCAGCTCCCCAAGGTGGGCTGTACCATCGGCTACTCACACCTACCTCTTCCACTCACGAGAGACTCGTAGGGGAGTTTTCGTCCACTCGACGTCGCTCCTCCTTCTGGCCATATAGTGTGCCAGCTACGGGTGAGGCTGTAGGATCGTCAGGCGAGTCTCGTAGGCGGCGACTCGGACGGTGTGCTCCCACGCTCCGTACTCCGGGGCGACCTCGTCCCCAGTTGGATATCTGGACAGAGCGCGAGCCGTTCTCGAGAAGTTTCGCGCCAGAGTCACCGTTTTTTGAGGAACCACTCCCCGCGAGAGTGCCCACTACGTCTGAGCTGTCGGAAAGTGTTTTCGACGAGGACATACTTCCTTCATCAGACCATTCGGCTCCGTGGAACCCTGGAACTAGTTCTTTGGGATTTTGGATGACGGACGACAGCATCTCGCAGATGGATGACCCTTACCACCTTACTCCTCCTAGGCGACGGACTGGATTGGCCCGCTTCGCCGCCTTGACCGCCTCCATCGCTTCCAGCAACTCACAGCAGGATCCATCAGACACAACCTCCGAGCTATCTTTAGAGATGTCAAGATCTCCATCCCCAATGCCACTTCCTGATACTTCCATCAGGCAAGAGACCACGCCGGCGCACAATGCCACCTTAATCCCCACCGCCACTCCGTCCAGCATCTCACAGGCACAGCTATCAGACACGGCTTCCGATTTATCTCTAGAGACGTCAAGGTCCCCGACCCCAATTTCGCTTCCTCATGGAACGTGACTTCCTAGTAGCGGTGGGGCGTTGCAAATGATCGAGGGCGACGTAAACCAGGCAGGGCTAACCCTCCCGAATAGTCTCACCACTGGTAGAATCAATGTTTTTCCTTGACCGCAATAGTAACGCATACGTCATTTAATCTCCTGTACCAACTGCTAGTCTCCGAATGAGCTGATCATCTTGTACGCTAGAATATTTACTGACATCACTGAAGCAACTGTCTTCCCCACCCGCCGCATGACCCTTTTTAAGCTCTGTTTTGGGGGGTGCACCCGGGATGACGTTTGAGCGCATTTTCCTGATCATAAGAGCCAAAATTATTCGCGCATAAGGTGTGCTACCCAGGACTCATTTTGTTAGGATCGAGTGTTTGGTACAAACATGGGGTTGTTGTGTTTGAGGATTTCAAGAGGCAAGATGGGTTTGCAAGTATCTCGAAAGAACAAAAGTGCATGTATACATATATCTTGCTTAGGGTTTGATGGTCTCTGCCAATCTGGAAAGCTCATCAACGCATTCGGAAAGTTTGGTAGGCGCGTTGGTTGGTACACAGAAAGGAATTCGAACCCCGCTTACTAGGACAACAACGCCGTCATTACTCACGTGCAAGGGACATGTCAGCACCCTTCGATTCGTTTGCCCATCTGACATTCGAGTTAAAAGAAAATACTCCCGTCGTAGAGCACAGGGAATGATGGATAGACTCAACCACACTTCAAATTCCTACTGGCGTCGCGTCGAGAGATTGACGCAGCAAGAAATGAGACGGCCACTTTCGCGTCCTAAAAGGTTCCTGTCTGTCTGACGCTCGGCCTACGTCATCGAGCCTGGCCACAAGTCCCTTCACCGAATTTTCTGGACTCTTTTAGGAAGGAGAAAGGCATAGAATTACGGCGGTCATCATGGGAAGGCTGTGCACGTGCATTGTTGTGCTAATTATAATGATATCGGCGATCGCTTCCGATAGGAAGGTGTGCTCACATGACAGTTCGGGAAACGTGCGGCGCCGTCCCGTCACCCTCGTCATATTCATACGATAAAAACGGGGGCATCGGTGCTAGCGACGAGAACGTTCGCAGTCCCGAGCGATTTCGCCTCAATGGTGGCGGTCGACAATTGTCACAGCGGCCGAACCTCTGACCCGTCACCTTGGAATGCTGAGACATACACCTTCCGATCGGAAGGAGATTTATCGTAGATCCGGTAGAGAAATCCCCCGCAACGCTTGCGCGTGTAATAGGCGTGCACGGGCTATATTCACCACCACATCCCTCCGTGAACTTCTGTAGTACAGTGAAATAACCATGAACTTTGAGACAGACTGCGAAGCCCTAGTAGGTGGAATCACAGGGTGTGCTACTACTTCTAACCGGGCTTAATTACATAGGCTGCCACTTTTAACGAGCTGACTCATCTCTTGGTCCACCCCAATCGACTGACTCTCGAAAATGCAGAGCTCGGAGTTGGAGGCTTCGGGGTAGTGGGCCTAGCCATTTTGGACAAGTCATCCACGTCCCCGAGGAAAGTTGCCGTCAAGCAGCTACAGATAATGGAAACCAGCATCGTTAGACAGCGCATAGCATTCGTAAGTATTACTGCTCCGCCATACCTTCCTCTTGGACTAAACCTCCTTGTAGCGTCTAGCGAGGGAGCTCAAAGTATGGGCGAAAATGAAGCATCCAAACATCCTCGAGCTTATCGGTTACTACCTGAGCGATAATCACGGTTGCGCGCAATTTGTGTCGGCATATATGGTCAACGGAAACGTGATGCAGTACATCCAGCAGACTCGTGCTAGCCTAGCTGTTCGGCTGAAATTTGTAATCCCGAGCCGCGATCACTCAATTAACCGCAACTGATATACAAATCACTTCTGAAGGTGCAAGACATCGCGGCAGGACTCAAATACCTACACGATTTCAGCCCGCCTATTTGCCACGGGGACTTAAAACCGGTGAGTCCGATTTCTAGTGCGAAAGGAGTCATGGACTGACGATCTTCGCAGGCTAATGTACTTGTAAAAGATTGCATCGATGCGGTCCTCTGCGACTTCGGAGTCTCTTCGTTCATCCAAGAGTCTGCGGCAGTCTCAGGCCTCACTACTTCCAAGTCAATAAAAGGCTCGGCCCGTTACATGAGCCCCGAGCTTTTCCCGGAAGAAGGAAATCCTAAGCACACTCTTCAGAGTGACGTTTGGGCTTGGGGATGCACGGTGTTTGAAGTAGGTGGCGCTAAAAAAATCAAGGGCTGTTGCTAAGGGGGACTACCTTTCGACCCTTAGGTAATGACTGAAAGCATTCCGTACCCATCGAAATCTACGGACGTCGGTGTTGTCATTGAGATGCAAAAAAAATCTATTCCAGGTTCTATTGAAGCGCTCGACAATCTGCTCGTTGGCACCAACGTCGATACGATTTGCCAGACCGGAGTGACTTCGCTGCAGTGGATCATTCTGCAATGCTGGGACTTTGACCCCACGGAGCGGCCCTCGTCTGCAAGCATCTTGAAGGGCGTCGCTATTTCTTTTAACCCGGAAACTCGCTCGGGGGATTGGGGGGACGGAGAAGCGGGAATATCGTCTCTCCGTATCCGAGACGACTATGATTATGACGGTAGCGCTTCAGAGGGATCTGTTTCGTCTGATGAATCTCGTGAGATCCCATTATGCGCGGTGAGTCGGACTTCCGTTCAGAGTTACCGAGCAGTGCATTCGATGCGACCTTTCTTGCCTCGTTTAGAACTGCCAGCAACACCCTAGAGTCGAAGGACGAGAATTTTGCTCGAGAGCTTGCCTTAACGAAGCAACTTCAAAGCGCCCGAACTTCGGAGCACGAGCACCCAACAAGTACGACTACTATGACAGGAACGACAGAGGCGGCTCAGGATTTGGTGGTAGCCCTTCACACGGAGCTGTTTCTCCTTATCGGACAAGCTCATTATGCATTGTGAGTCAGACCTGCGCTCACGGTCACTGACAGCTGCCTTTGACGCGATCTTGCTTCGCTTAGAACTGCCAGCAAAACCCTAAAGTCAAAGGACGAGACTTTTGCTCAAAGGCCTGTCTTAACGATGCATCTTCCCGCCTCACTGCTAGCTCCCATACCGCCCCGCCAGTCAACTCACAGTACTTTGGCGCTCGTCTACCCCAAACCGTGCCTCTTGAAGGCGGCCGGGGACCTCCTTTCGGCGGGTTGCTGGGATATGGAGTTCCACCGCCGCTTGCACAGAACGCGTCTGCGGGCCCTCCGCTTACCCTCTGCATCCTAAAAGGTTGCAACAAGCCCGTGAACGAGAAGGGCTCCAAGTTCTGCAGTAATCAACATAGAAAGTCAGTCGTTCCCGGTGATTTGTGGATCGAAACCTAATACGGATAGTGTGTTAGGGGTGCCGTAACCAACGATGGGATGCCCGCTTGTATACTTTGCAAGGAATATCCGAAGGCGATCAGTCAGTTCTGTGGACAGGAGTGTCTTGGTCAGGCCCAAGGCCAGGCCCCGATACTTATAAGTGTTGACCAGAAGGACCCCATGTTTTCGAACAGTCAGTCGCATTGCCGAACTTCGTGTCTCTTTACTGACGCAGCGTTATCTAGTTGTCAATCAATTTGATATTTCGTGGCGGCATTCGAACAAGACGAAGCCAACCGTCACGTTCGTGTACAAGATAGTGCAGAGCAAGCAGTTAATGGATTCGTTCCTTGCCTATCAGTGAGAATGCTAAGAATGCCTTTGCCGAGGCATCAGGTTGACCAATTTGTCCAAATTAGGAACAAGGTCGAGTCGGAAGGCAACTTCAAGGCCCAGGGAAAGATGGCTGGTAATGAGTGCCGTCGGTGGCACGGGACGAAGAGACTTTGCACCATCGGCGACAATCCCACGAATCCGACCTTGTGCACCCAAGCAGGTTGTGCGATGTGCTCTATCTTGCGCACTTCTTTCCAAGTTCCCAGGACCAATGCGTCGGGACGAACTTTCAACAGGCATGTGCCCAAAGGGTATGAGATATAATTCGCCTTCTAACCAAATCGCATTTCTGGACAGATTCGGGAAGGGGATTTACACTTCCTCGACATCGTCAAAGTAAGCTCAGCTATTCGCGCCCACTCTTCGGAAGTCCTGACTAACGTATTGATAACCTCAAGGGCGTACGACTATGCGTATAACGGCGGCTCAGTAGCCTCGCAGTACTCCATGATCATGCTCACCAATGTAATCGTCGGCCAGAGCCATAAGTTGAGCCAGGATAGCCAGGGTTTGACCGCCCCGCCCGCCGGTTACCACTCTGTGAGTAGCATGGTTAGTCTTGTTCCGCTACTCTTAGCTCAAGGCTTCTGCCCCACGTAGGTTCTCGGGGAGGTGGGCGGCTCGCTCAATCACGACGAGGTGCGTGACACTTCATCGCCTTCCTTGATCAGGTGCTTACCAACCAGTCATTGCAGCTTATTGTTTACAATAACGACGCCATCAGACCTTCCTGGTTGGTGGTCTATAAGTAGTAGCATTCTGCCGTTGTTTTGTTTGCTTTAGATAAAAAGACAATGTGGTCGTTGGAAGCCTACTTACGATGTCCGCGGTCCTCGCCTCTTGAACCACTTGCTCTGATTCATTTGCTCAGAGAACAATGGGGACGGGAGAACCTATTTAGAGTGCCTGTGTTTAAAGATGGTCGCGTATCTACTACGTCGGCTCAAAACTGAACAGATCCCGGTCGCATAGGCTCCATCACCTAACGCGGTTACCGTTCTGCTCCAATCTTCCAAAATGGCGAGACAAGCACCCCGCAGCTACGTAGGTGCTGCCAGCTCACGACTAAAAGCCTGGGCCTTCCACTCCGTGCTCTGCTTGTCTTGTACAAACTTAGTGGAGTCTAGTGTGAAGGAAGGCCTGCAAATGGCCCGACACTCCGAGCCGTCACGTTAGGGTCCTTTGAACTTCGAAAGGGACAGGTCCGTCCCTGCTTGAACCCGTGGTAGTAAGAGAAAAGGTGGTATTGAATCGACGATAACCGCCACAATAATGAACCCCCATGTGTCCGCGATCATTTGGCGGCTCCTGGCAGTGGCGGTCAACCCACTGCAGGGCTCTGCTTCTTGACACCCAAGCGAGATCTATACATTTTTTTACATTTACATTTACATTTAAATTTAAAATTATTAGGGCTTATTTGTATCCGGGGCTGTACCATATCCCACTTTCGTGAGTAAGCTTCAGCCAAGGAGTAAGCGGCCGAGTGTCAGATTCATTTCCCCCTTTCCCATGATTGCTCAATTGCCACCGGGCATTTTGGATCTTTAGGCGGTCGCGGCCGGCTAGGGACACTCAATGTCTTCCGACGGGGGCTGAAAAGTTGGGGTATCGAGTGTTGGGGGTTCGGAAACGAGTGATAGCAAACAAGCGAACAGTTTGATTATGACGGTAGCGCTTCAAAGGGATCTGTTTCGGCTGATGAATCTCGGGAGATCTCATTATGCGCGGTGAGTCGGACTTCCGTTCAGAGTAACCGAGCAGTGCCATACATTTATAGAATTAAAAGAAGAAAGGAAATATATAGGAGATTTACATATGAGGGTGGGGGGGCGCCGCGTGAACGCGTTCCCACGGTTCCCTAACATATACTAGTGTCTCAACTAAAGGCTCACCCTACCGGGCGATTTTCCTTACAGAGGTAGTGGCAGGCAAGGAGCATATTTTTACGTTGGGTATCACCGACCCCAATGCGATGGCACCTCCAGCGGGATACGACTCAGTTTGTTTAGATTTTCTACCTCTCAGCGCCATGTCTCTCATGAAATGGTGAATTGTTACAGGTCGCCATGTGCCGGAAGCACTCTGAGTTGATTGTGTTCAAGAAGGAGGCTATCCGTCCTTCCTGGCTCATCCTCTACTCTTAGAAACCACCTTCATTTGCTGTCTTGAAAACGACTGTGCTTCATCAAGCCCCCTCTAATGATATGATTTGACTGTGTTTACTGCCCAAATTCTGTCATGCAAACCCCCGGGACTCCTGTTCCTTCACCCTCCATGTTCGATTGCCCCGTTGCTGCTTGCCAGAGAATGGAGCTGTAGCGCATTCTAAAGCAAAGCAGACGCGCCAATCCTATTCAGCAAACCCACCTTCGCCGGTTACTAAAAGCATCCCCTCAGCCTAGAAACCAACATTGTCTCTGCATTGTCGACGACGCGCTGTTCATTCAGAGCTTTTTACTATATGGAGATGATCTACTCTCTGCATAGCTCTTTTCACCCCGAAAATCGCCTGGCCCGGCCCCACCTGCCTAAGCCAGTAGAAGGGCATGTGATCGTGTTTTCCTGCCTTGTAAAGCAGGTCCTGACTGGCAAAGCGCGGTCACACCTTCTAATTCGACGACTGGAGACGCGTTCAAACGCTGACGCTGTTGTCTGGCTTCGGCTGGCGAAAGTGGTGATGCTGGGTAAGCAGCTGACCCGTCCCTTTTGCGTCAGGCTACCTTCTATTCTAAATGATTATAGTGATCGTAGTGATGGTTGCCGGGCGTTTGGAGGTCGTGGTGGTAACTGGTTGTGGCGGTTGGGTGGCCCGCTGTGCCAGCCACCCCCCCAAGAACGTCGAGCGGTGTCAAAATGCAAGTCTCCACATCCGGTTCTTTCCAACCCTGTTTGAAGGTACAGCACTCAACTACCGGCTTCTTGGCAAGCGATGAACCAGTTTGTGGGAGAAGTTATGACGCCGTTCCGGATGCCATCAGACCGCCTGAACTCCATACCCAATTGAATGACTGCTCGTTGTCGAAGTCAAAGGACCTTGTGTACGAGGAGAAGGTTTAAAATTATAGGTTTTGATACAATTTTCAGGAAATATTGACCCACAAGGGCTTCCACGAGTATAGGGAGGTCTCGATGTTAAGCCACTACTCGTGTCACCCGTCGACGAATCCAAGTCCACCAGAGGTATAGGATATCTCTCTAGCCGCTCGTACTCAGAATAACCTTGCCACCTAATTGGATGAGAAATGGTATCAGTACTCGGAACGTCCAAAGGGCAAGCGCGAGTCGAGCAACTTATAATTACTTCAATTCGGGTTTGATAAGTATACGCCAGTGACAGCCGTCCCAGTAGTCCATGGTGGCCTGTTCGCTTCTATTAGCACGCCTGACCCGGGATGCCCAGTGCTAGGATGACTGACAGTGATTTTGGGGCCCGCTCGGGACTGCTTACAGTATGTCGCCCTGCTAGGATCGGAGGTGCTCGTTAGGCTAGGCTAGGTTGTAGTGGTGCTGGTGCCATCCGAAGGATCAGTTGGCGGCGCAACGGTCAGTTTTCCAAGACGATGGCAATGGCAAAGCTTAAGATTTGAGGTCTATGAGCATGATCAATGTCGAGTGATTGGCAGAGCACCATTACACTAAGCAACAGCTGAAAGCTTCACCGTTATATACCTGCTCCAATCGATACCGGAGCTACTTCGTTGAGCTAATAGGCACATTCGACTCGCTTAGAGATGGGTTTTATCTGGTCTTCTCAAAAGATTAACGGAGATCACGTTCCGATCTGGGGGACTCTTGGCAAACCTCGGCGAGCCGGGCACCCGATATAAGTGCACCTGATGCGGGCGGAAGAGCCCTGCGGTAGTCACGAGTTTGAAGGTCGCAGTTCTTCCAATACTCCGGATCCCAGACCAGTCAGAATGTCTTAATATTATTTTCCTCGTCGAAATCAAATGTATTATTATTACGATGCCCACTAAATCTTACCTGCTGCGCATCTCGGAGCCTTAGGCAGCCCTCCCCCCCACGGAGGGTCGCATAGCCATGGATCGTTCCTCCGGGGAGCATCGAATAATACTGAAATATCCCCCCAGCGTGCGAGTTCTACGGTATTGATTCGATGGCTGCGGGGGCTTTACCAGTTCATGGGCTGTGGCTCTCCTGGGCGCCCGATGCATAAGGTAGCTACAAGCTTGAGCCGAGCGATGCAAATGCAGGGCGTAAACTCAAGCCCGAGCGATGCAAATTCAGGGCGTAGTACTGGTGTTCGAAGGGGTGTAAAAATTGCAGCTACCGGCCGCGGGTTAGGGGCTTATGAGGGGTTGGTCAGCTCAAACGGAGGCGTCCTTCTGGGCTAGGCTATATGGATTCAGCAACGTAGATTCACGCGAAGCTTTACCGACGAGATTAAAGTTTCTTTGAATGGGATGAGGGTGTTTGTGGGGGGACGGGACTCGGGGAACGGCACTCCCTGTGGGAAGCATGCCGGCTACCACAGCAGAAGACAATGGGCTCCTGATTGCTTGGTGCTCGGGGAGTTTTCGAAGGTTGTAGAGTGAGACGGGGCATGGAGCAAACCCCGGGGGATGGAGCAAACCCCGGGGGTGGAGGAACCAGATCATATCTCGAACCAACGATGTAGAAAGCACAAAGTAGCATAATAATAGCGGTTTACGCCTCCTAGAATAACAAGGCTCTTGGCGCGTTCCAAATCTCTGCCCAATTCTCCTCCCCGACGGCTGTCTGAAATTCCGCGTACGCTGAATCGGCGAGCCAGATATACAAATCGAACTGACGCGACGCATATGCCACACGACCGCGCATTTCCTGAGACTCGGTTTCCCACGACAAACCCCCAGCCCTGGAAGCTTCGAAGGCCTGCGAGGCACGTTCGGACCAGATCATTGCTTTGTGTTGAAAAGCTCGGCAGGTCGCCGCCATCTCTCGGCCAATAATCGCAACCTCCTCGACCCAGCGCTCCACTGAAGCTGTTGAGTGAACGAAATCGAGCCGAACGACTGAACAGTAATTCTGAGTTAGGATACAAAGTCAGATCTGGGGTAATCATTTTTGAACATACATTCGGATCGCCAATTCTCGATCACTTGTTCCAATTTTGATAGCGGCTCGTCTGCCCCCACAGAGTCCTTCTGACTAGGAAACGCTGACGGTTGGGGCCTGAGAGTCCAAAACCAGGGTAGTCGTTTATTACTGCGTTTGTGTTCTTGTCCTTCTTGCCAATCGCTGAGGGCGAGAATGTCGGTCTCGTTTAGCTTTCGCAAGCCAAAAGCTGCGGTCCTGTCCGGTGCAACCCGCATGAGCCAATGCCAGCAAACATTGTAGGTCCTCATTGCATCCCTGACTTGAGCATTGGCTGTCTGCAAACTTGCTTGACCTTTGGTTTTTTTGGTCTGGGTTTTGAGCTGCTTCGTGATGTGCCTGGTCCAGAACGACCGTAGAGAGAGGCCTTGCCTCAATTCATGAATAGAGTTATATGCATGGCCGGTTCGAATCTGCGTTTCCACTTTTAGAAGGTCTTGAAGAGCATACTGACTGATTTCATCGGAGCTGAACCGCGACGGAAGCCATATGTCGTCAGATTCAGCATCCCCGGGGGTGAGGCCAAGAGCACCAAGCTGGGGGGCAACGGAACACAGAAGCTCATAATGAGCCTCGAGGCCTGCTTCAAGCTCTTGCTTGAGATCAGCGATTCTCGCTTTCAGGGCTGGGATCGGGTCCCGAATACGCGTGAGGTCGTGCTGGCGCTGCAACAGCTTTGCTCTAACGAAGATCAAGCAATCAGTTCCTCTTGAATGACCTTGGAGGCAATGACTAAATATTGCTTACTGTGTACTCTCGAGCTGGAGGGCTTTACATATGAAGTCGATATGGTCGACCTCAGCCGACTCCGTTCCGATCGGCCCGCGGGGGCCAGCTCGCCCTTTCTCTGATAACAACTCAGTTCGAGAAAGCCCTACAGCGTCAACGTTTCAACACTACAATGAATTATTTGAAGAAATTAAAGGGAACCTACAGGTGACTTTTGTTGGGTCTTCATAGAACTTCTCTCCGCCCAAAGCGTCATATTCGGACTGGAGGCGCGACACCTCTCTCTCGCCGAGAGATGATTTCAACTCATCAAGCTGCTGCTGTGCAATACTTAGGCTCAAGACTGACGTGGTATATTTCTTGCTGGTGTAGCGGACTTTAGGAAGTCCAGAAGAGGCAGTCAGCTATGGTCCCCGGGGGCTCGCATCCACGGGGGCTTACCAATCCCAAGCACCTTCTGCCAGTTCCAATCATTAAAATGCTCTGAAAGTACCTCGATCCTCATGCCTGGGCTCATTTCTCGTGTGCTTGATCGGAGCCAGTTAAGCTTCGCCCAAATCGTTTCGACGCCTTCGCCGCACGTGCGACCAACGAACTTGGTATAATTAAGAGAATTCTTCGCACCGCAGTTATCATCGTGAGACTCCTGATGAAACTTGTTCACGCAGAATACGATGAACATCTCCTCCTCAGCTGTTGGGATCAAGACGAATTTGCAAGAGGGGTCGCAGCAGCGTTTCTTAAAATTGACGCCATACTTGCAAGCGATGTCGTAGGTAATGACAAAGTATCTAAGCCCAGATTGATATGAGGAGTTGAGCGGTCCTGAAAAGCAGACGTCCACTGGGCGATAGCTGGAATCTGGGGTCAGCGTCAGCCCTCCCCCGGGGTCAGGAAGCCACGTACCGCTCCCCCTTCCGAAAGTCGACAACAGCGTTTGGACAGATAAACACGTGACGACAGGATACACAAAACACGCCCGTTACGTCCAATAGCCTCGCTCCAGCTGGAGCATAGCCTGGGTCGCCAGCCATAGTGTTACAAGCACTTTTCTATACACAGTAAGCCCCGGGGGTCTTGATCAGCTGCCCCCTCCCGCTTATGGCCTGATAAACGACAACCCACCTTTCCCGGATTTGTTTGCTCATCAGCTAACCCCTCACTGCTTCCCGTGTGTTTGGAGAGCGTCTCTTCTGGCACCCAAAAGCCAGCGTCGCCGAGCATCGACTTGTGTCGGAGGGGCGGATCGACTGAGCTCTGCTGGCGCGCCACCCGCTGGAGCTTGAAATTCCCATCCCCCGACAAAAATTTTGCGTAATGAAGCTGCCTGAGTTCAACTAAGATCAGAACGTAAATTATTTTGAAAGGAGGGCCGGGCTTACTTGAGTGGGTCGTCCTGCCAATTGGGGGGGAGGTTCTCCCCGGGGGAAGGACAAGCGGGGCAAGGCACGCACAGCTCTCCATCCACCAACGGGCCTTCATTGCTGTATTTTCCGGCTCGGATAAACATACAGAGCACTCTGTACTGCCTCACCACGTCACGGAACTGGTTATATAGGTTCTGCTGTTATGTTAGCAAAGCGCACACCCCGGGGGAAAACGCTGCTCTCACCGGAACAGAACCGTGGCCCTCAGCGGAATCTGTAAGCTCAACTAAAACATCAAAATATTCCTTCAGGCTAGTTTTCCCCCGGAGGTTGCAAGTTCTCTGGTGCCGCAGGAGTCCGATCGTGAAGCCCGTCTGCGGATTTTTCTCCGTCGCCGGAAAAACGCCAGCCTCCAACAGCAACTCCCAAAGATCTTTTTCCCCACATTGGCACCTTCGAAAGCGGATTTTGTGGTAGCCGTTAACATGGAAGACGGTCATCAGGTGCTCATCGGACGGATGGGAGGCGGGGCACAGCCGACCCGAATGGCCAAGCGGCACTTGAAGACCAACTTGCTCGAGCGGAATGCGCCGAAAGTATCCAAATTGCGGCGGAGCAAACGGCTTCCATCGTCCTGGGATCCAGCCCTCATCCAGCTTGCTGTCGATCCAAGTCTCCACCCGATGAAAGGGGAGATGCTGATGTGCAGAAACGATGCACTTTGAGCAGAGCATGTGACCTCCAAAGCATTCCTGGCAGCGAAAAAACTGGGCTGAATGTTTGCTGGGGCAAGATTCGCTTGAGCATTGGAGGGGGAGGTATGTGGGAGCTTTGAGTGCTAAGAGCTTCGGGAAATATCGAGTGCGGAGAAACTCTTCCTCAGCGGGATCAGGCTCTTCCTCGCCTATTGCATCCTTGACTTTGGGAAGATCGCCCTATTTGCAAGGCTGCACTTAGCTAAACCATGGAGGTTCCCTTTTAAAGGCAGAGAGCTCACCAATCCTGAAGAGAGCGCAGAGTCGTCTAGAGCTTCCTTCAAATCGTCAAAGTTGAACTGAGGGAAATCTTCGTCCATGGCCTCAGTGCTGCTTGCCGAGGGTGTATGCTCGTTCGACGGCTCTGGGGCAACAGCCTCCGCCTCCGCCTCCGCCTGCCCGACCCGAAATATGTCATCGGAGACAAAGATCCCCTTGGGAGGCTCTCCTTTCGGGATTGAGGTGACAAATAGCGGGGGCTTCTGCTTTGGGGGTTCTTCGTTGCGCTTTGGTGTCCAAAGCGCCGGCAGCTTGACGTTGCTCGCTGGGACGCCATAGGGAACGTTGATGAATGAAGGGACAGCGAGCCCACGGGTTCGCTTGTTGGGAGATCCCTTGGTCGGGGATGATGATCTCGATGACGACTCAGCCTTTGGCATGACAGTCCTGTTCTGAACGACTCAAGCCCACAAATCGAAACGTAATGGGCATATTGGAGGTTTACATAATACATCCAGTGCCGAGAACCAGAGCAAACGAAAGTGAACAACAAATCTAATAAGAGGTACTAATATGTGCTTTTCCGAATCTCTGCCTGGGGAAAGTCTGTGTTGAACTGTAAAGACGCAGCGCGAAGCTCTACCGCCATCATGACCAGCTCGCGAAGCCGCTCCCTTGCTGACATCAGCCCTTCATGATCCCAAACCGCGTCAACGTCTCCCGTTATAGCTTCTTTACCCTGCATGCAAGCGTTAGCAACAAATTCGTCAGCGAAGCAGCCTCACTTCTCACTGTGCAATGGCGCGTATATCTCTCGGGGTCAGACAGAAAAATTGAAAGCAAGTGCCCTGGGTATAACCCGCAGTCGAAGCTGTTCGATTGTTGAGGGACCTGGCCAAAAAAGCGCGTTAGTGAACGTAGAATGGACGCTCCCCGATAAGCCGACTTACGCGGGGATGGTAGACCTTCAGCTTGTCCAGACCATCCTTTCGGATGGGGCGTTGTTTACCCAGCCTGAGAATGACGTTACGAAATCGATCGGTTGCATCTGTAGGCCCGATGCTTTTCAGAGAGTTGAGCACAAGCCCAACTGTTCGAACCTCTCCCGAGGGGTTGCGGTCCGCGAGGAGGTCTGAGGCGTAGGCAATCACACAAAGATAATAATGAGAGTTGGTGCAGTTTCCGGCGAAGGTTACGAATTTGAAGTCGAGAACCGATTCCATATTGTCGCAACGGGGTCGTGGTGTGTATTTACCGCGACTGCTGTCCGAGCACGACCAGATGGATTCTGGTAGCGCACAAACAAGCCTCCCCGAGCCCGGATGCTGCTCAATGTAGCTGTTAGCGACCTCAAAAACGTAGAAGTTGACCAAGTCAACGTTGAGCCATTTGCCAGGCTCCAAGCGTTTGAGCGCGTTTCGGTCAATTGAAGCTGGAGTAACTGATCCGTAGAAACGATGGGTTGCTACAAGTTCGCCAAAGACCGAGCCCTTCTCCCCAGGCATCGGGCGCTCCAGAACCTTGGTGTTGTATGTCCTCTGGGGTGCGAGTCTGGGCCGATTTTCCGCTTCCTCCTGGCCTGCTGCCTCGTCCGGGTCAACGAGGATATCCGATTCGGCCTCATCCTCGCTTCGAGTCGGCACGTGCTCGAGCCCGTCGGAGTCATCGGGATCGCGTGTCTGGGTCGATTTGAGTAAAGGCATGCTGCTGAGGAGGGTTGGATCGGGGTGGTTGCGTGGCGAAGTCTCATGCAACAAATGTACGTGACCGTGGGGACTCCGTTTTAACCTTTCAACCTCAACCAGTACCGGCGAGAAGGCCGAGCAACCTCATCCCTCTAAGGTCAACCGCACCGAACCCCTCTCTGAAATTATCGCTGGTGAGTACGTTTGATCATCTTATGCTTGAGTTGTTTGAAGGCCGGTGGGTGCCTGCGGGCCTCCGCCTCGGCGGCGTCCTCTTCTCGCTCACTCGAGGTTCTTGTAATGCCAAAGCTAGGCCAGCTGTCGGTGTTTACAGTCCTCTGTGAGGAGAAAGAGGTAGCCGTCGTGGATGGAAGCTCCGGGGGCCTTACTGTCGTCTTGCTTCGCCAATTGCCAACCTTGATCGTAACAGCGACTTACTGCTCCTTTTTTTCACCGCCATTTAGGCATTCTTCTCTCTTGCACGAGTCGAAAAAATAAGGTCAGAGGTTTTTACTATTATCGCTGTACTCAGTGGCTTACTGCCACCGCTAGGAGTACGATCAAGGCGACGTGGGGAGCCCTTGGGCTGGCCACCGTACTCATGCCTTGCGATTGGACATTACCGAGCGAGGAGTGGTGAGCGAAGAGACGTGGAGCAGCTTTTCGGACGTTGATGGCCTCCTTGTGCCAGCATCGAGCGCTCAGACCTTCCACGCCAACAGCGAGCCAACGTCAACTTCTGCGAGTAGCCCACCAGCCAGCATGAACAAGCGCCTCGGGCCTGAGGAGCCTGATGGTGAGTAACCAAGGGAATAAGCAGCTGTTATCATTATTTTCTAACCGGAACAACGCCAGGCAAAGCGGCGGCGCTGAAGGCGAAGCGGAAGCGCGAACGCGAACGCAAGAAAGCCGCTCAAGACGGTACGATTGGCGCCGAGGCAGAGCGACGCCTTGCTTTCGTCAGACGGTCGTTGCAACTCGTGCAGGAGGATTTTGCAGTCAAGGATGCAACACACAGCGTCCGGGGCTATGAGGGCACGCGCGATGGAGGAGCTGATTGGAGCGACGGCGATCCCAGACTCAGCCGTTTGGAGTTTTTGAAAGACAATTGGGGGTATTTGGTCATCGATACCAACGGAACGCACGACTAAGTGCCCCTCAGCATACCGCTTATGTCTCTCTCACATCATCGCCCAGCGTCGATATCCCGTTTGTCGATGCTGACGGCCGGATCTGGGCAGTCATCCTTGCAGAGCCGGCTGGGTGGGATGTGCGAAGACAAGGCATCAGGGCCGCCAGGGACCGGCTGGATGAACAGACAGCCCACCTTGCCGTTCGACCCAACCGTCGTGGGGTATTCCAGTCATTCAATCATGGGTTTTCATTTGGCAACGGAAGAACGGTGCGAGCCCCTAAATTAGTTTTATTTGTAGCCACAGCCTGATCTCTCGCGCAGGAGCCGATGAATTTCGTCAACGAACCAACCGTTCATACGGCTTTAATTGAGTTCTATGAGAATGAACATGTGCAAGCCCTTTTTAAATACACTGAGAGTGAGTTTAAGGCTTTTCTTCAGCGCTGACCGCCTGACCTTGTTGCGTTAGGTGCGATTCAAACTTGGTTCCCAGACCATCAAGCGGACTTCCAAAACGCCATCGCATCGTGCCAGGGATTATATCCTCAGCTCCACCCCCCTGTCCCAGGATCTTCATTTGCCGCGCCCACCATCAACATCGGCCCGAGGGTGAACTGCCTCTCACACCGAGACTCCAGCAACGACACCGCCGGCATTTGCCTTGATTATATAGATGGCATTTACGACTCGTTAACAGGAGGGCATTTAGTCTTTCATGAGGCTATGAGGGTTGTTCGGATGCGTCCGGGAGGTATCGTGATTTTTCCATCTGCTGCGGTGACTCACGAGACCATTCCCGTCAAGCCCCATGAAACGCGATTCTCCATCACAGGGTATATGGCGGGCGCGATCCGTCGATATTTGGATGCGGGGGGTCGTACCTTAATTGAGTGGCGCGCCGTTGACCCTGAGGGAGCCGCCAGAAGCGCTGAGGGCGGAGAATTAAGATGGAAGTCAGGGTGTCAACGGTTTAAGACCCCAACCGAGCTTCTTTTGTTTTGGTCACGTCGTATTTAGCGTCAAGGGTCCACAATACATTCGGATGTTCTCTAACACAAGCTAATCGTCGGCGCCACGCCCTTGGGATTGCTCCTCCAAGTCGCAATCCTCGTCTGCCCCCCCGCTCACCCTGCTGTCAGCGTCTGCAACCTCCGGGCCATCGAAGTTCCAGCGATCATCCGCCTGCAAGGTAATGAGCCACCAAAGGAAACTTAATACTCGCGAGGCAAGCCCACGAGGCTTGAGAGCATCCCAAAACCCGACGCGGTCATTGCGATGCTGCAGGTAGGATGCCGCGACAACGTACATACTCCCTCTAGTAAAGTAATGGCAGATCATGTAGTTTGCGGCTGGTTGTCCTACAGTAGCGTAGACAGTGGGCATGTCCACCTCGTGATCCTCTGGCGCCCCTTGTAGACGAAAGCAGTAATTCTCCTGAGGAACCCCTAAAATAAAGGGCTCGATCTTTTCCCCTAAAGATGACCGCTCATCCAACTTGCCTTGCGTGCCCAAGAATAGGGAAACTGGTCCAATATCTGGGGCATAAGGGACCTTGCGCTCAGCGTCAACAGCAACGCGCTACCAACAAACTGCCTCACCTGCGCCTGGGCCATCTTCAACAGCTAATTAAATGAAGAGATTAGAAAGGACTAAATAACGATGTGTCTCGGCTTCGACGCACCGTTGGAGTCTTCTCGATTGGGGAAAGTAGTTGCGACACTATGATCTCCTTCTGAGATCATAGATCCTTTCCAAGAAATAGAAGTAATATCAGCAGACTGACTGAAGCAAAAGAGAAAGAATCAACCTTGGCTATAGCCATCATGGGTCGTTGAAACTGCAGCTCCATGCGCCACGCTACGAGGATGATAATACGAAGAGAGAATCGAGTCTTGTCGGTACTCGCTTTCCCTTCCGGGTGGAATTGAGTCGGCATGTGTCAGTCTGTGCGTCGCCACAAAGTGGAGCAGCTGCTCCGTCTCAACGTTTCCGTTTGGCTGGGGCGAATTTGTTGAATAAGGGGGTGGAGCTGAGAGAGGAGGAGCAGAGAGGGAAGGAGTAGACAGTAGTGAAGCTGACGGCGCTAAATTAACAGTCAATATTGTCAGACGCATTGAACCAAATGACGTTACTATATTGCTAAAGGCTTACGACTAGGATCGCCTAGGTGAGCGTCTGCAAGCAGATCCTCGCCTTCGTTAATGATGGCCCTATGTGGAAGGACGTCCCTAAGATACTGTACAGCGTCATCCATTGATCTAAATGATCGCCAGAGTGCATTGGCATGGTCAGCGATCCCCTCACGTCGAGCCGCATCGCTAACCAACGTCCCAGTTCAGCTAAGGCAACCATTACCAGAGCCTAGATCTGAAGCGTACGTACAATGATAAGTATATGCCTGGTCGCGCACCGTGTTTGACAGCATAGTACTTCTGGGTTGACATCAGTCTCGGAGAGCAAGAGGCGGCGCGAGAGGGGTGGCTAAGTCGAACGACAAGAGGTCCTTGGACTCAGGCATACCCCAAGATCGATTTCTTAAATACCACGAGGACAGACGTGTGGTGCCAGCGTGCTGAGGGGGCGTGCCCGGAGTTGTACGTACTCTTGTATCTTGTTGATGGAGCCGCCTCTCGAAGAAACACGAAGCAAATATAAAACCGGCTGGGCTTCCCAATTTAAGTTGACGACGATAATCTCAATTTCATAGGACTTTGATGAGAAAAGGATTCTTTTTTGTGCAAGATAGTAGCAAATTGAGGTGATATTTGTGTAGCTTGTGGAGGCCACGGGCGCTCTCCCCGGGGATCGCTCTCCATGTGGAGATCGCTCTCAGCACTGAACCTTTTCGCTGTACTTTACGTCCGGGAGTTGCATAATGACATTGCTTCATGCTAAAAGTAATGCTTCATAGCGTTGGCTGGGCCCCAAAGGGCCGGGGCGGAGTTTCAAGGCGCGCCGCGGGAGCGATCCCTCCAGTTGATCACACGTCCTTGTCCTGATCGTACTCCCAACCACTGCTTTCTCCCTGGCGCTGCCCTCCTTTCTGCTCACTCTAAAATGCTACAAGATTCCAATCAAGCATCAGAGGACGAACTCCAGGAAGGTATGTCCGTGTCTCGGCAGCGTTGGTTTGGGCGATGGTTTTTTTTCGCGGGTTTCCGTGCTCTCTTTGCCTATTTTTTTTTCGTTTCTTTTTGAACCAGTGTTCTGACCCCTCTCCCATCGACTAGCCTCGAGTTATTTGGAAGGCTGTTCCCCGGAGCTTGTTGCTGCGTGTATTCCAGACTATGCTCCGGGGGTTATTGCAGCCCTCCTGGCAAGATGGGAACCAATGTTCGCCACCGCCGTTCGGAAGCTGGTCGACCTCAATAGCTGGGTTCATATTGTAGACGGCAACTCAGACCTGAACCTCAGCGTTCAGTGGCTTCTTTCGGATGCGGATATCTCTCTTGCTAAGCAAGTTGTCGACCGCATTGGGCTGCTGGACCGGTCACGAGGAGAAGGGATGCATCGTGCGGCGCAGCTCATGAAAGCCCTGAGAAGTGGTAAGACTCCTTCGCTTGATTAGTTGTTTGCAGAGAGGCTGACGATGCCGTCGAATGAACTTTCGCACATGCTCTTGTAGCTCAAACACCTCGAACGAGTCCGGCTCCGACGGTTGCAAAACCAACCAGCTCAAATACTCTATCTTCACCTCTCTCTTCGAGCACCAGCACCGATCTCTCGAGGCCTGAACCCTCTATTGCAAACCCCCAACGTTCGTTTAACTTCCCGCGCCCTCCCGCCATCGTCGTGTCCCATTCTCCCCCCCATGATGAGGCTCAGACGCCCCTCTCCGTTGTCACCACCGCCCCTAGTCCCACCTCCAAGCTACTCCACCCTCCTTTTGTGGACGGCTCCGGTCGTATACGATCTCGTGAAGCAGACGTACGCCCGACTCACGATGCAGAAGTCGATCGCGCACCTCGCCCCTTTTTGCCCACAAGTTCATCATCGGTGACAAACTTAAACGCTATTCTGTCAACATCTCCGACCCATCCAACTTATCCTGGGCTGCCCCTCAACTCTATTCCTCCTCCTCTTGGTCCGTCAGCGACGCTACAGGCCTCAGGCCCCTCGCCAAATGACCCTTCAGGGACACGGACCGGTGTGCAACCTTCCAGCCCTCGGGTTCTCCCTTCCCGAGGCAAGGACCACCGCGGTGCTGGCCCCGGCGCCCTTAATCAGGCTAGCACGTCGTTCTTTTCGGGAACTCCTGTACCCAAATCCATCGCGCAGCGTTCGGCTAGCGCTCTTGGACAGCAGCACCCCGGGCCTACCGCCTCCCCCCAAGCAACACCCGGCAGCGTTGTGCTCCCCCTCGCGGCAGTTCCAGTCCCTCCACCTACAGGCGCTCCCTTGCCGAAGTCACCGGTTGTTCCAGACTCTACCGCGCTCGGCGTCCCGTCGCACGATAAAAAGGTCCTCGAGACTTTCGTCGATGAGCTAAATCCGAAGGTTAAGTCGAAATACGCCCATTTTCCAAACCCTGACCCCCGTTGGAGCCCCTCTCCTGGGCCCGAAGACAACAACTCGTTGGGTAACGACGACGATTACCTGTGTGGAAGCTCCGAGGTGGCTAGCGCACTTAGCGATGAGCAGGAGAAGGACTCGGAGCAAGAGATGGAAGAGGATGCCACCGAGGACGATGAGGACGTTGAGTACGAGGACATCGCCGTTTCCGAGGACGAGGACGAGGACGTTACTGTTTCCAAGGACGAGGACGGGCTAGGCGATCTGGAGGACGAGACTTCTGGGCCGCAGAAAAAGAAGCGACAACGGCGTCCGAAGGACGTTGAAGTGAATACAGCCTGGACATGGAAAAAGGAGACGAATGATTCTCGAGTCCTCGAGTGGGAGCTAGAGAAGGAGGTTGACTCAGACCCAACTGTTCTTCACCCCGCTCGGACGAAGTGGATGTATGAGGCAAGGCTCAAAGGTAAGTCGATATTTGGTGTCTAATTTTTCTAGTGCTAACGAATATCGTGCGTAGATCTTAGCGAAGAAGACTATGAGGACATACTGCGCGCTGAGCACCAAAAGTTGTTGAAAGTTCCTCCTGCATGTCGGTCCACCGTTGGGAAAATGTATCTCAAGAGAGCAAAAGGAGATTGGGAGGTCCGGGTGGTTCTAACTTGTCTTACTTGGCGTTATACCCAAGTAAAGATTAAGAAGGAAAATGCTGCAGCAGAAGGAGACAAAGCTGGCGTGGCTGAATACACAACAGAGATGACGAAGATTCTCAATAAGGGGATGAGGGACTTATTCAAACGTTTCCCTGACCTGGATCCAAAGCACGAGAAGCGTCAGATTGCTATTAAGCTTGGTAGCGCTGCAGTAAAGGAATACCTCCAGGTATGCGATTCGCTGAGCTCTAAGTCTTTGATGGTGCTAATTGATGCTCTTCAGACCATTCGTACGAAGGTTTCCTCGGATGCTGGAAGGATGTCCACCGCTTACCGGCTAAATGGTGGTACCATCGGCATGCTCGAGTCGAAATCTGCAGGCCAGAAGGCACTAGGACTCTTAGACATATTGGGGAAAAAGCGTAGGGACGTCGCTTTTCATCTCTGGGGTGGATCGTCCTCCGGGGGGCGTGACAAGTGTGATAAGCAGATCACAAAACGAATGGATAAGTGGAAGGCGCTACACCCATCCAGCACACCGAGAGAAACAAGCAACGAGTCGCTCCAGGTGGTTTGCGAGGTTCGCAAAACGCTCTTTGAAAAGCTGCTACCTAATGTTCAACAAGAATGGGAAGAAAGGGCGAAAAATCTCCACCTCCCGCAAACAGAAGAAGAACGGTACGAACGTCTAATTTGAATCGATCCAGACGGCTAATTGGTAGTACTTATAGACAATGCCTTGTCGATGCGGTGCTTCCCTACCTTTTTCGTCTTTTAACACGCCTATCGCAGCACACCAGTCTGCATTTCATTCTTTTCGCATCGGGTCAAGGCACGAGCAACGTACCTGTTATAGGGTGAGTTCGATACTGGTACCTTTCGCGAATCCGGCTGACAAGCATGCAACGTAGGCATGAATTTTCAGAATCCACTGTCGATCAGGAAAGCTTCTTCGACGAGAACCCGGCGCTCGCACAGCGTGTTCGGTCTGACTACCTGAAATACGCTATTGCGCGTCACAATAGTACGTCAACGTGGAGTCGATGCCTAACTGGGGTTGCTGACTGATTCTTCGTGTGGATTAGCTGGGCAAGAGGAGGTGGTGGAGGGGCTCCCTGTCATGCATACGCCAGATGCGAGTCGTGAGGAGGCGTCGGCTGATGTGCTACCCGGCAGGTCAGAGAAGACCCAGAAAGCTCGCGGCCCGATTACGCCTTTCCAGCCCAATCTTTCTGTAATCAAGACCAGGAGTCAGCGCGTTACGTATATGTCAAAATGGTTTATCTCCGCAGGAAGTGAGTTTCTGATTGAAAATGGGCTTGGCGTCAAACTGAAAGAATAACATTGTCCAGCACAAATACTTGGCCACAAGCCATCGTGGGACTACCTTTGCAAGAACATGGCCGGATATATCGTTAGCGGGCGCATGCCAGCTGACCCGTTGGTCGAGGGCAAGCCATTGGAAATCGGGAAGCCGTCAGCCATGGCCGACGCGCGATTTGACGCGCTGTGGAAGTTTTTACTCGACAGCTATAGCGGCAATCTCCCTCCCGAGAAGCGTTTCATGTTTCAAGTCGACGTCCTGCATCAGAGTATGCCGCTACCTCCAGCCCCCGGGGATGAGGCCGTCCACCAGGCTGCCATCAATTCCACAAAGACGCTCCCCATGAAAAAGGGAGCTGCTAAGGATGCTTCGAAAAGGGCTGGGAAGGCGAAAAAAGGACCGTCAAATCGCAGCCACGACGACCTTCTTGACGCCGCAGGCATCGCAGAGGATGAGGATGCCGCCCTGCTGGATATGGCGCTGGCTGACGAGCCCAAACCTACGCGCAACCGCCTCACGAGGAGAAATCGAAGGGTGGAGAGCCCAGAAGTGAGCGGCGATGAAGGTAGCTTACCGCAAGGGCCAAAGCCCCGGGAAGCAAATCCCCCGGGGGGCGAACTCCACATACGGAAGATCCCGAGCGACGGCTCCCCCGTGGGCGGACACCATTGGGACGCAGCCCCCGGTGCTCCTCTTCCTGATCGCGCCTGTCTCCCGATCAAGGGGCAGAGCTCAAAGTCAGACTCAGGCGAATCTATCCAACTCTCAGAGAGCGACGAGGGAGCAGATCAGAATCCCCCGACGAACGCAGGCCCAGCTCAACACCACCGTCCGCGCCCTCGGGGCGTACTTCCTCCTGCCACCGACACGCTCAGGCATTCATCCTTCCCCGCTAAGCATAGCAACATTCTCCAACGCTGGCAAAACGTACGTAATTCAGCGCGGCTATGCTGCTGAAGTTGACGATGGGTTCTTTCACAGCGGGTGCAAGACCTCGTCAAATGGGGTCGCAGAATGGGCGTTGGGGTTCCTCAAGGCAAAGTTCTCCGATACAGGGGCTTTGCAAAAAAGGAATGGACGTCCCTACTCCCGACAGGTCTTGATGCGGCGTTTTCTATATTGCAAATGTGGTCTGCGTGCCAAGACAAGAACTCGGCTGTGGTTCGTTCTCCGCAATCCACTAGATTCTGGCTAGCTTGCTTAACTGGAATTCTTATAGCCTCCACTGTCCGTCCCTCTGGCTGCAGGACTCGAAGATGTGGCTCCTACCCACCCCGTCGCTGTGGCAATCAACGCCATTCTGGACTCCCAAAAGAACCTTCCAACTGTGAAAATTCTGAACATTCAGTTCGGAACCAGTCCTGCGGCCAATGACGGATTCTTCGATTTTGTAGAGGGTACTCTAATAGCCTTTGTCCAGCAGGCATTGCAGTCTGAAGAGGTGTTTATGGACGGGGCTATCGACGTCATGCAATTGCTCCGACTAGCAACGTTTGTCAGTGGCACCGGCTTCATCCGTGATTTCTCAGCCGTCTCCGTGCACACAACTCGCACCAGCTTGCTCGCGGATCGGGTGAATGTGCTTCTCGCATCAATGGCGCTAATTCGGTACCACCACGTGGTCCTTGGAGGTGCCATTAGTGCCTTCTGCAATGATGAAGCTATAACGGGTGCCGAGAAGGATATGTGGTCGCTACTGATGCAGACGTGGGGCCTAGCCGTACGCACCATGGCTAGAGCAATCGTTCAACATAGGTCTGATGTGAGTATCTTCCATCATATGGCGCGTTGCGCATGCTTATTTGCAATCGTTCACTCTCATCAGCTCTTCGATCGGAAGCGTCTGTCTGACGTCCTACCAGAGGTTCTTGACCAAATGCTTGAGCCATCCCTTGCCCTGCGGCCATGGTGGATTTACGGCGAGACAGGTTTACCGGCCCCTATCAGCTTCACCACGAAGCAGAGTGTTGCCAGCTCCTGTTTGTATAAGACACTGAGTCTGCTCGGCTGGTCGTCACTCACGTTGTTGGAGCGAAGCCAATACCTGCTTTTGGTGTTTCTGGCTGCAGTTCAGATTCGCAAGGGAAGAATCCCCCAGGAGGCAACCCTGGTGGGCGTCCCCCCCCGGGGCAGTGTACCTGCCGGCTCAAAGGCGATGCAGGGGATGATGGCCTACCTCAGAGGGTTACAAGCGGCTATAGCCGGTAGGTATTCCTTACTTTTCAATGATCATTTTACTGAGAGGATTTTCTGAAAGGGTCGAATGAGATTGGGGAATTCGGGCTACCACCGGCTGATCGGCTAACTTTGCCCAACGTACAGGAGAACATCGCTCGCTGGCAGTCAGAGAGTCGCAACCCCGGGGTTATCGCGAGTATGTTATCTTGATACATATTCACTCTGGCGTTGCGCTCATCGTTGTCGTTGTGTTTTCATGCAGTTCGGGATCAGGAGATGGAGGATCGCGCCCCAAGCCCAACAGAGTCCTGCCCACCCCCCGCAACATTTACCCCTCCCTCCGTGCACAAAAAGCCAACATCCACAAGACAGGGGCAAGCGACGTCCTCTCTTGGTGGGAACGAAGTTCAGGGTGCTACGGACAGCCCAGTTGTTGGAGATTCGAGGCTAGGCAGTCCACGTCCAGGTTTGGCGCTCCAGCTTGACCAGCAGCCAATGTCAGAGCTGGAATTGCCAAGCAACAACGTTCAGAATCGTACTGACAGCTCGATCGTCGGAGATTCGAGTGTCGACGCTGGCAGTTCAGGTTTGGCACCCCAGCTCGAGCAGGAGCCGACGTCAGAGATGGGCTCGCCAAGCGTCCAGCAGAACGTCTCGGATTCTTCTTTTGACTCTGTGCTTTTGTGTGAGCCAGAGGATTCTATTTGGCCAGAAGGGGAAGGACCCGCTAGGCAGGCGAGGGTTGAGGAGGTCATCGGATTCCAAATGGCTGCCCCCCCTGGGGAGAACATAACCCCAGCCCCCGAGCCCGCCGATCTCACCGAGTCCGTCATTCCTGCAGTACGTTCTCGGCCCCCATCTCCTAGTGCAGCGCCAAAAGCAAAGCGGCAGCGGCTCATTCCTGAAGCTCCGTCTCATTGGCGAACTGACGAGCAAGGCTCAGAAGGTCGTCACCTCCGGTCGAACCGGCTGCCTGCACCCCCACAATCGTCCGCTCGTGCCACGACCGCCACGGGTTCCAATGCAGGGCGTCGCAAAAAGTTAACAGTTGTTAGTGAAACT
This sequence comes from Tulasnella calospora MUT 4182, assembly GCA_000827465.1. Lineage (NCBI taxonomy): Eukaryota > Fungi > Basidiomycota > Agaricomycetes > Cantharellales > Tulasnellaceae > Tulasnella > Tulasnella calospora. Next base: position 41,482 of record KN823161.1, read on the forward strand.
CAGCGGGCTGGGCTCAAAGCATCTCAACGTCAGCCATCTCGGTCCAAACGCCCCCCAGCCTGATCGGCGGCGGGATCTTCCCTTGCTTATTTTTCGCCTTGGTCCTGCTTTTTTTTTCTATGCCACATCCCTGTATTTAGCCCTTCTGAACCCTCCAATTGCCATGTAAATTGCTTCTCGAAACTGTCACTTAAGCTTCTAAATGTTTCCAAAGTCAATCTGTGAATACCCCAGTCTACCTCAATGGTATTATTTTCGAGTAAAAGCCTCATGTATTTAGGTCTATGGGATTGTGCAAGCCTAGAGTACAACTTGCGCGGAGCAAGTTAATGAGTTTGGGGGGCAATATCCTCGAGGGCATTTGTCCCTGGGGCCGCTTCCCCCGGGGAGCTTTCCCCCAGGGGGCACTCCCGCTAGGGTTGACCACCTGCCTCCAGCACCCACCCCCATCGTCAGCCTCATTCACAACCCGACCGCGTTCCAATAGATTACAGAGCAGTTTTTACGGCTTGTTCTCTCTCATTAATTTCATGTCGGTTTCGGTCGGATAGTCATCGATCTCATGCATGCGCAGCCGCCACTAACTGTGAGAGGCCGTTCCCCCGGGGTATCGAGCCACCCAACTCTCCTCTCCACCCTTCTGAAATTCTCTGTTCCCAGCTCTAACCAACAAGTACGTACTCTCTGTCGTCCTCACCAACTTCAGGGCTTGTCGCTCAGCGAGATCATTTTCCAATGCCCGGTCGCCCATTGACGCCTAGCTGCTCCCAATTTTTTTCAACTTTGATCATATTCCATTCGTTCCAGTTCCACTGCCTAGATCTTGTCTCCATTTCCAGCCCAAATCTTCCTCTCCCCGGGGGGCCATCCAAGACGTGCATTCGGCTGCTCTCGGCTTTACGTTCTCCCACCCCTAGAGAGATTGGTGCCTTCATTATCCCTTGTCAGTTGGCCTGTTACGATTCCCTGAAGAACTTCCCGGCCCTATCCCCCCTAGTGCTGAACCCCGGGCCTCACTCTCCTCGGGGCTTGATCCACGTCTCTTCCTCCTCGGGACTCAACCCCCGTCTCACCCTCCTCGGGGCTTGCCCCCTCTTTTCTCCTCCTCGGGGCTTTACCCCCGCCTCCCCTTCCTCGGGCTCAACTCCCGTCTCACCCTCCTCGGGGCTTGACCCCCGTCTTACTCTCCCCGGGGCTCAACAGCCCTGCTTCACCCCCCCCCGCTGCCACCGCCCTGGAACCCGCCCCCACAACCCTCAGTCGCAGATCTCTTTTAATTAGACTCTCACAACAGAGCCTGGCCAAACCCGACGCCTTCATGTACAGCCTCCCCGCCCTCCCCTCACCAGGCCGCCGGGGTGGCGACTCAAATCGGAGGACTGCCTAGGCACGGAGGCCCGGTCCCTCTTTCCAATTACGCGAAAGTGCTTTGCCCGTAGACCCCACCCCCGGGATCGGCTTTCCCCCCAGCTGCCTTTCTAAATTTATCGGTGCCGCCCGGGGGAACCTGCCAAGGTTATGCGAGGGTCCCCGGGGGTTCCCCCTGCCTAAGTCTGGCAGGCGGCCAATACTGCTACCTCGGCCTCACGCTCCTACGACATCCCCGGTCTCCTCCGTCGCCTGCTTGTCGAAGTTATCAAAGCGGCATGTCAAGATCAGCTTGCGCGCGACTTCCACTTCGAACCGTTCAAGGCATTTCAAGCGCGTCCACCAGCCGATGATTCCGCATCAGAGACATTCCAGCGATTGCATGATGAGCTCTACGCCTCTGACGCATGGATCGCAGAGCAAGACAAACTGGATCGCCTCCCCCCGGAGCCCGGGTGCAACCTTCCTCGAGCAATAGCCGGGCTTATGTTCTGGTCCGATGCAACTCACGTCTCGCAGTTCGGTCAATCCAAGATGTGGCCAATATATCTTTTCTTCGGAAACCTTTCAAAGTGGCTTCGTTGCAAGCCTCGCTCCCGTGCTTGCCACCATGTCGCCCATATTCCTTCAGTGAGTGAGCGCTTCATCTGTACCTGTATCAGGAGCAGCGCCCTGACGATTCCAAATTTAAAGCTTCCCGACAACATCCAGGACTTCATTCGGTCGCACAGCAACGGCAAGAGCGGCAGTACTGCAACCCTTCGGCATTGCAAGCGGGAGCTCTTCCAGGCCGTCTGGAAGCGACTCGTGATGGATCCCGACTTCTTGCACGCGTACCAGCATGGCGTTGTCATCGATTGCGCAGACGGCATTACACGCAGGATCTACCCATGTATATTTACTTATTCCGCTGATTATCCTGAAAAGTCGGTAGCCATGCGTCAATTCACAAATGATTACCGTGACTGATATATCTTTGCCATTTTTAGGGTTCTCGTAGCAACAATTCGGGATTTAGGACAGTGTCCGTGCCCACTCTGTTTGGTTACTCTCGACCAAGTCCATCTCCTTGGGCAGGTAGCCGATGAACGTATCCGGATAGTAAAGGCACGAGTGGATAGTACTGAACGAATATCAAAGGTTCAGAGTGCTCGCAAGATAATCTATCAGCATGGCTACGCGGCCACTAATGACCGGAGCGAATACTTTCTGAAGCCTGAGTCACTAGTTGCTACTGAGGTTGGTCTTTCGGCGCGAGCGGCTGCTGCTGGGTCCAAAACTAAACGGAGCCTATCTCACAGAACGCTTTCTCCAAAGCTCTCTTTGCCAACTTCGAGTTTAACTTTTTCCGTATGCTAGTTGTCGACCTCATGCACGAGTTCGAGCTCGGTGTGTGGAAAGCGGTCTTGATTCACCTTATCCGGATGTTACACACTCTTGGCAACGATTCAGTTAACGAATTTAATCAACGGTAAGCAGTGGGCCGATACTGGGGACATATTCGCATAGTAATCTGCTGACATACGAACGCTCCCAGGTTTCGCCATCTCGGAAATTTTGGTCAATCTACAATACGGAGCTTCGCATACATGAACACATCGGACATGAGGAACTGGGCCGCACGGACATACGAGGACTGCCTCCAGGTATATTATACTTGCCGTGCGCACTGAAGTCATTCCCAACCTAGCTGACCGTTCCCCGCAATCCCTCAGTGCTGTATCCCTTGTTTTGAGGGTCTATTTCCCGAACCATATAACCAACATATAATCCGTCTCCTCTATACCCTGGCCCTCTGGCATGGCCTAGCCAAACTGCGCCAACACACCGACGAAACTCTTGATCACTTGACAGCCGCAACCCAACTCCTAGGCAAGGAACTTCGATTCTTTACGAATGATGTCTGTCCTCACTTCGACACGGTGGAAACTCCGAAGGAACGAGCTGCCCGAGAGCGTCGTACTCAGGCTGCTATGGAAAAATCGGCGGGGAAGAAAGGGAAGGAGAAGTCGTCTCCCGGGTCGCTCCCGAAGACATTCAGTCTGCGGACCATCAAGCTCCACCTTCTCGGCCACTATGCGGCCGTTATCCGCTGGTTTGGAACGACGGACTCGTACTCCACTCAGATTGTAAGCGCGTTTTGCTCGGTTCTCTGGTCTGTGCAGTGACGTCATTTCTTGCATTAGGGGGAGCTCCAGCATCGTGTTGTGAAGTCATATTACCGAAGGGGGAACAAAAGGAAGGACTATGTTCGCCTTGCAACCCGGATGCAGCGTCGTGGCGAGTTGCTCCACCGTATTACCGAGCGTGTCCAGCGGCTTGGGGTCAAGGCTGGCCACCAGATCCACATTGTTGACCGCACAGAGTACACGCCTCTCCCCGATCTTTCCCCTGAGCAACACTATCAGATGGCGAAGAGCGTCAAGCACAAGATCCATATCGGAGATCTCGTTGGCAACAATCCCGAAGAGCCAGCCCTTGCGGTACGTTGCGTCGGTGTTACACTGGTTCATTAAATCTCTGCCCTGACGAAAGTTCCACATTTTATTAGGGATTTTTACCCGCACTTAAAGACCATATTCTGGGACGATTATTTGATCGACCATTTGACGGAGAGGAGGGGAAATTTACAGACGAAGAACGAGACCAAATTCTCATTCTCAATAACATACTCTACGGCCATAGCACCCTTCGAGTCAATTACACAACCTACAACATGCAACGAGATCATGACGTAATCAACCCCGAAATTCCCAGCCGGGCATTCATCATGGTGGAAGCAGCAGATGGGAAGACCCGTTTTTGGTACGCACGTGTCCTAGGGATTTTCCACTTACAAGTTGTCAATACAACATCCACCCGCCGCATCCCGCAAAGAATGGATGTTCTATGGATCCGCTGGTTAGGAGAAGACCCGGAATATGTAGGAAACATCGGTGTCAGGAAATTGGAACGAGTTGGTTACGTGCCCGAAGGCCCCTATGCCTTTGGCTTTGTGGACCCTGATCTTGTGGTTCGAGCCGCACATCTCATACCTTCTTTTATCTATGGGAAGACGGACGATCTACTGACCCGGTCGCTCTATTGGGATTCCCAGGACGGAGATTGGGAAAACTACTACGTTAATCCGTGCGTTCAAGTCATAGTAACCTGAGATAGTATGCTAATCTCGCTCTTCTTCTTTCCTAGATTTGTTGATCGCGATATGCTGTCTCGTTTTCTTGGAACGGGTGTCGGACATACTCACCCTGGCTGTGCCCCTGTCTCACTCACATCCGCGAACGTTATCGAGGACGAAGATGGAGAAGCTGGTGCAGAGATAGGAAGTTTGGATGAGGTGGGGCATGACGGTGGCCTGGAGCAGGTTGGAGAGAGGTCTTGTGAAGATCCCAAGTCGAGTGGCAAGGGCGGGATTGAATCTGAGGTGAATAGCGAAACCGAGAGCGAAAAGGGGTCTGTGGACTCGGATATCGATGATGAAGTTGCTGAGGATCTTGGGCTTGCAGATGATGATCTTATTTGGGAGTTCGATTATGGTCACTAGTCTTCCGAAGTAGATAACTCGATAGCAATCTTATGAGGGATTGCAACGACGCGTCACTCCGACAATGGACCTGTAGGCGGATATCATCTGCCTAACGTCTTGTGTCTATCCTAAAAGCACGCACAAGGATCGCACCAGCTGCCCACAAACTTACAATTCATTCACCAGACTGGTGGGGTATATAAGTGACGGTAATGCCTCACAAGGTGTGACCAGAAAGTCGAAAATCGAACATTACTGTAACTTCACACCGGCTCCGCGCCGTCGACGTGTAGTAAGCCCCAGCACGTGCGCCACGAATTGGGAGGAGGAACCTGACAGCCTTGGATGGTTGAAGGTTGCTTGCGGGTTCTATTAGCTGGATAGGGGCATTCGGCCCAACTGGGGCTGCGTTATTGCCATTCATGACTGGTACGAAGCTACGGGCCGTTTGTCAATAGCTAAGTCTTTGATCCACCCGTCTGATTCTAGGTGCACTTGCATCGAAATATGGAGTCCAAGTCCTCCAACCATTGTACGTCATGCACGCCCAAACTACCCGTCTTGGTCGAGTAACGCTTACAATGGGCTTGATTCAGGCTTGTTGCCATGATGGCTGCTCAAATCGTCCTCTGGTTCTTCGTTACTCGCGCGAAAGTCTCACGAGAGGATTAGAAGCTCGTTATCAAACTGTATCCCAACCAATCACGCAATCACGGGAAAATATATATGTACCAACCAACCAGACCACGGTCTATTAGATCGAACAATTGCGTGTTTGTCACACGACGTGGAACTGAAAAGCCAAGGCTGAACCTTCGCTCGGTGAATCCTCGGATGACGGCATGCACCCAACCTCCACCAGCATCAGACCAGCATGATATCTTTTCAGAGCACCATCTGACCACCCAAGCCGTATGTGTCCGTAATAAAATCAAAAGCTGGTGGTAAACGTAGTTTCGTTTTCGACTCGGTACGCGGGCCTGATCTGCTTCCGCAAATATGGCGCCGGCTAGGGGTTTCGGAAAACCAGGATATCCGGGATTAGACGTCCGCAGGCGCTTACAAAACCGAAGACAGGTCATGCTTGGCTTTTCCCTGAGTCACACGCCTGTCGAGTTTGGTGGGTAGGTGAGGTGCCGTGACCGTCCGGATAAACTTTATCACAGAAGCCCCACAATTATCCGAACACCATACAGGCCTTCCCCTTCACCGTATAAATCTGGTTTTTATCAACCACCCCGCTCCGGCATACCCTCGGTGGCCCGCCATGTCAACTTTCACGACTCTTACAACTTTGGACGCTGCTCGTTTGGAGAGACGGGCATCGTCAAGCTCGTCCACTCGACCAAAAAGTATAGCAAGCTCCCACCATGTCCAACCGATAACGCCAAACGATGGAACAGCAGCTCTAGACGTCAAGAGAAAGAGCTCAACAAGATCGCTCCATCTTGTTGGACGAGACACGCCCCCTTCCATTCGAGCTCGGGAACACCACGAGATGGACGGCGAAACCATTGAGTTGGAGGACATGGCCCCGTCAATAGCGAAAGAAGGATTGTCCGGATCGGCTTCAACAGCTGGAATGGAGAGTCAACCGGCTCCCGCTCCTGAGTTTGATATGTCCGTTCGTGACGAAAGGATTTACTTGGCCACGCTGTGTTATAACCTCTTCGTGGCGGGTTGGAACGACGCCACCCTCGGTCCCTTACTACCTCGGATCCAGGAGCATTATCATGTATGGCATTGTTTGATAGACTTTTTCGGCTTAAATGAACTAATATATCTTTCTTTAGGTCAATTTCACAGTCGTATCCATTCTATTCGTCGTCGGCTGCGTGGTACGTTTCTGCCTGCACCTTTCCCTATCTCCGACACCAACTCTCTCCGTTCCCCTCCTTAGGGCGTCATCACTGGTGCACTCTCGAATGTATACTTGTCCGAGCGATTTGGATTTGGGAAGGTTGGTGCGCTTAGCATCTCGCGACTCCTAGATACTCATCCCGGTCTCTTTTACAGGCAATTACATTCGGTAAAGGGTCCTTCTGAACTCATCCTTGCGCGGCCAAACTGATTGTTTGACTTGTCAGCTGCGGCGCTGCAGATATTGACATATGCAGTGATGTCTATTGCCCCGCCATATCCGGTCCTATGCATTGCACTCTTTGTCAACGGCTGGGGTCTCTCGTTACAGGTATGTGTGTTGCTCCTTCATTACCAAACCCTCTCGCTGATGTGAAAGCGAAAATACTATAGGACGCTGGCTCAAATGCCTTTATCGCATCTATTCCCCGTAACGAGAAGAATAACATGGGCATACTACACGCTATGTACGGTAAGGAAGATGTTTCTGCATCGTGTAGCACCAACGACAAAGACCACTAAACACTTTTTTGATACCCAAAAACTAGGTGTTGGAGCCTTCGTCTCCCCTTTTGTTGCCACCCAATTTGCGCAGCAAAAGCACTGGAGCTTCCATTTTCTCTGCTCTATGGGCGTGGCCGCCCTCAATGTGGCTCTTCTCCTCTACGTTTTCAGACTAAAACCCCAGAGCCGTGCGTGAATTTCTTCTCCATAGACGAATCCAGGGTTGAACGATGAAGCTGACGTTCGTGGTTGGTTGTCCGTCCGCAGACTTCATCTCCGAAGCCGGCCACCCAGAAGAAACTTCCACGGACAACCGGTACAAGCAGATTTTCAAGCAAAAGAGTGTGCACCTAATGTCTTTCTTTATCTTGGTTTACGTTGGAGTGGAAGTGACTATCGGGTACGTTTCGCCAACTTCTCCCTAGTTTGTACTTGGAGACGTTAATGCGGCGCATTCCCCAGAGGTTGGATCTTCACATACCTATTGAATGAACGAAATGGCGGCCCTTCTGCCGGATACGTGTCTTCAGGCTTCTTTGGAGGTCTGACATTGGGCAGAGTTATCTTGTTGCCTGTCAATGACTGGGTTAGTGCAGGACGGTGACACCGGTTTCACAATTAGCTTACAATAAGCGCACAGATTGGCCATGAACGAGTCATCCACATATACTCTATTCTTGCCATCGCGTGAGTCTTGATCTACCCTCTGTCTTGTATCAGGTTGCTCATAACGAATGACTTGCTTCTTTTCGGATGATAGTCTGGAATTCACTGTTTGGTTCGTCCCCAATCTTATCGGGAATGCTGTCGCGGTCTCCATTGTCGGCTTGCTGCTCGGACCATTTTACCCAATTGCGATGAACGTCATCTCCGGACTTCTCCCTCGATGGTAAGATTTTCCACGTTCTCATCGTTTGACCCCAAAGTTTCTTACTATTGTCCATATCAAACAGGTTACTGGCTGGCTCAATTGGCTGGATCGCGGCATTTGGTCAAGCTGGCGCTGCCGTCTTCCCCTTCATGACTGGTACATCCATCTACCTTGATTCTAAGAGTTCCCGATCATAGCCTGACTCGATATGGCCGATAGGTGCCCTGGCGTCCAAGCACGGTGTTCAAGTTCTCCAGCCTTTGTACGCCACTGTCTGGCTCTCGAATCCTCCCATTTTGCTGACGTTTGGGCATACAATTTAGGCTCGTCGCTATGATGGCAGCGCAGATGGTTCTTTGGTTCTTGGTCACTCACTCTAAGGTTTCCCGAATGGACTAAACCCATTGGTATGCTGTTGAATTTTCTACCAAGTATATTAGCACCGTTTTAGAATGTCCAATAGCTAACGGTGCTATGCATTATGGAGGCATTCGAGCGAATGGGTGGGTGGAATGGACGGGGAATGCAGTCGAGGACGTCGACTTTGTATATAGCAAAAACCTGTATAGAAATACCAGAACGAACAGAGAAAGTCCTCACACAAACGAGCAGAATGTGTTGGTTTTGAGGACCGTACAACTCAAACCCTGACTGTGTACCCTGAACTTTACGTGTCGTCTTATGTTTGCTAACTCACCTGCTGCACTCCACCATCATGGACCGACGTCCCCAGCACATGGAGCATGCAAACATCAAAACCTAGTCGGGATATACGTATTGATTTATATTAGTTCGAAGCAAAGTTTGACCTAAGACGACACAGGTGAGTGAAGGGGTCTGACTAATAGAGCGCGAAGAGATGGTGGGGATGAGGAAATGATTATGGAGATGATGGCGGCGGCTTTGGCGCGGACTTTCGATAGTCGTCCATCTCGGAATCAAGCTGGGCAGCAGTCTTCCGTTTCTGCACAAAGTGCATGGCACGAGCCTTTTGTATCCGTTTGGGTCCCTTCTTTCTCGGTCTCCTCTCGTTGTCTAGCGCAACGGTACTGGGATTGGATTGAGGGTATGCCTGTTGCTGTACTGCCCAAGCGTTCTGCTGCTGAAGTTGCATGACATTAGGCTTACGGCCTTTTCTTCCTTGCTGGCTTTGCATGCTACAGGTTTCTATGTGTGAGCACGAGGCTTAGCACCTTCAAGATAGATACCAACAAGGTCGATCCAGTCATGCCAAGTCGTTCGATGAGGGTCATTTGAGGGGGGGCTTGTGCTTGGGCTGCTTGCATTGGATTCATGAGGCCGAATGATGGTAAAGGTTCCCCAATAATTTCGACCTTGATGGGTTTCCCTTGAAGAGCAACGAGCAATTGAGCTTGCTAGGGTGTCACGTAGCGTCGTAGCATGGCTTACGTTGATCGACAACCTTGCCATTGTACATCTTTCGCGCTTCATGGGCATCTTGCTGCGAATTTTGACATTGGAGGGGGGGCAAGCGACAATCAGAATTAAGTGATGGACCTGCTCAGACGCGCCGTCCTACCGCCTTCTTGAACTGAACAATCGACATGCCAGTTGGTCTTGCCTCCTTTGTGTATACACATGTCACTTCCTCCAGCGGCCCAACAGTGCTTTGGAGAAGTTCCTGCCCAAGGAAGGTCTATGTTAGAAATCCGCAAGCTCGTCCCTCAAAGACGAGAGGTCCTCACCACAATGGCTTCTTTTTCGACGTCAAATGGCAGCCCGCTGATAAGAATTTTATTTCCCTCGTTGTTTGGGGAATTTCCTCCTGTTCTCGGCTGGGGATTTCCGTGTCTCCAAGCTGGAGGTACGCTATAAGGACCTGGGCCTAAGACGGCGGACCTTGGGCCGTGCGCCCGGCTTGCATTTGGGTTGGCGCGCGTTCTCGGGCCGTACATTGTACTTTAGTGGCTGCGAGTCGTTGAGAAAGGGGGCTTGGTTAGTCGAGTTGGTTTCTGGTCGTACTTGGGGCGAAAGAAAGGTGCGGGGAAGGCGGATTTGCGAAAATGGATGGCGTTTGACGCGGGCTGATTATGAAGCGGTTTGCTTGACGAAGCGGGTTGAGTGAGGACGCCTGGCGCGATAGCTTCGGTTGTTTTAGGTGCGCGGTGAGGAGGAACAACTGAGTGGTGAGTGGGGGATTCGAGGCGGTTCACTTTCAAATGCCTTAGGCGCCGGAGTTAAAAAACGGAAATCCGTTCACGTTCCTCAACCCACCCAGACATCGCCAACACTAGTACCGTTGACTAACTACTACGATGGACGTCGAACAATCTACCATCGCTCCTGAAACTTCTTCAGACAAGACGTCCTCTGCACCAGCTGCTCGATTGAGTATTCAAGAACCTTTCGAGACCTTCCCAGCAGGTATATACCGGACGCCCTTGTTCGGGGCTCGATGTCTGGCGGACACTGCACTCACGCAGCTTTTTTATTCTGATTCAGCTACTGTTATTGACGAATATGTTGCACAAGAAGAAGGGGAAGATGACTTCATCAAGGGTGAGCACCCCCGCAAGATGGCGAAATGCACGTTGCTTATGTTCCCCTCGCTTCCCGAAGATGTAATGCGAGAAATGTTCGACATCATGCTGGAGTTCAAGTAAGAATTCCAACATCACTGAGCAAGACTACGCTCTGAGATGGACCTTTGACGTTGATCTAGGATTTGGAGCGAGTGTCGTCCCAAAGCCGAGATCGAGCAGTTCGCGAACGCTATGGATGACAAGCTAAAGCTGATCGAGGAGAAGGAACAAGAACAAGGCATGTCTCTCATGGGTTCGTCCCAGAGATCTCAATTGTCGTTAGAGTTCTGAACTGAGCTCACCTACCCTAGAGCGGGCTCGTCAAAATCTGGTGGCGTTCGTGGCGTCCATTCAAAGCGCTCTTGCTGCCCTAAGGAATCTTTGATAATAATTCAACATGACTTCTCTCTTGGGACCGAATACAAATATAGTACTATTATAACAGAGCTATAAATCGTCATATGAGGCAGCTATACGCAAGGGTGCTGTACTATTCTCCAGTTCCCCCACAACACCCCTCGCACAAGACTAAACACGATGGGACGTTCTGACTCCGCGTTGAAAAGCCCTTTGCCTACCCATGAATCGCTCCAGTAACGTCCAGTAAACAATAACCAGCTCCAGGCGAAGGCGCGTCGGAAAGTGGTCTTTGGTCTCGGGCTCAGTGCTTCTGTTAGAGGGAAAATAAGAACGGATTCGAGGATGAGCCCAAGCGGCTGTGTCAGAAAGAATTTGATCGTGTTCCAGTCAAGGAAGACGGAAAGCTGGGGGTTGGGGTTTGTGGATGAGGCTGGTAGAGGAGGGAGGGTCGTAAAGAGGAGAAGATGGAGGGTAGTAGTCAGGAAGAAAGTGATTGCTTGACGAACAACTCGGCGCGTTTGCGGGGATGTTGAGGAGGGAAGGAGCAGTAAGAGCGGCTTTGCCATTCTACCAAACGTCCTTCGAAATATGTGATGCCATCGGATCGACCAGAAGTCCCGAAGGCTTGCCGACTCGAGTGGGGAATCAAACATCGGCGGGCACGACGAGGGGCTACTCGCGCCGAACAGGACAAGTATTGTGGTCATGAAGGTGTCGGGGATGGACAAGTAAAGCATTGTGGTTATGAGGACCGTAAAGCTGGGGAAAATTTGAAGGTGGAGCGGGAGGGATGTAACTGGGGTAGGGGTCGTATAGGCCAGATGAGCCCAGTCGATAGACTTGACGAATACGTCGAAGACGTCCATGAGAAGTACTTGTATGGCCAACGATACGAGTTGACGCTGAAGGAAGGCCAACCTTGATGAGCTGTTCGGAGGACTGTACGTCGACGCGTATGGCGGTGCGAAATCCCAAACCCTGTCTGCGAACCATGAGCACCCCCTGATAGTAGTTAGGTAGTCGAAAGTGTATGCCAGCCGACCTCGGACGTCGGTTGGTATCGGTAGAACCACCTTCCCCGGCCCTTGCGTACCATCTGCACTTCCTTTAACTTCTCCATCTACTTTTTTCTCCATGTTCTGACCAGCATTCGGCCTCGATATCCATCTCGGCCTCTCGTCGTCCAGCTCTCTGATCCAACAAACTTCCAAAAGTTTCATGATCCCGTACAGGGACATCGTCGCCATGCCAAGGTATGTCGCACGATTGTGGTCGCGCGGGTATCCAGAGGACCAAGCGAAGCGGATGAATACCCACGTTCCAGGTATCGAAAGGGCCATCCTGAAGAGGGCTAGAAGCCGAGGGTATGTGCTTATGGTCGTCGAGTATATACAGGCAAAGACAATGCCGGCGCCGGCGGTGAATGAGGGATAGGCCTGGAGCGGAATGTTGACGGAGGGAAGAAACAGGGCGGCAGTGAGACGCGCTGTCATGAGCGTAGATCTTGAACCCATATTGAAGGGTCTTGGCTAGGAGGAATATTGGTCAACCAGTTCCACTTGCATGGGTTTGTTTAAAATCACCTCCTGGACGTGCCTAGTTTGAGAATGCCGCAAAGGCTATAATTAGCCATTCTAGAACCCCGAGAGACAGAAGAGGACAAGGTGTACATACCTATGAGAGACAAAATGCTGACAGCCTTGAGTTGTCGCGTCTGGTTGTAACGGGCAGAAACTCGATCGCCGTATTTGTGGCTTGCCAAGAGCTTTCGTATCTCCGATGTGGCCGCAGTGCCGTCGAGGCAGATTCGTTAGACCCTCGCCTTAGCCAGCTTCTTGAGATGTTCTAACCAAAAGGTGCGACGGTTGTTGAAAGCGCCTCTGGTCCATATCTATGCCCCAGTCGCCGTGTCGACTGCTAACTCCGAGCGGCTGAAGCAGTAATTTCGGGCCCAGGGCACTAGCGCACTCGCCAACTCGATAATCTCTTTCTTCAATCGTTTCAAACAAGACTGAATCAGAGTGCCATGTGGCCGATAACCCCAAATACGCACCTTCGTTGCGTCCATTCAAAGCGCCCCTGCTGCACTGAGGAACCCCGGAAAGTAATTCCGCATGTCGTCACTCTTGGAAACTAGTCCAAAGACAGTGCTACTAGTATGGTGTTATAAGTCGTCATATGAAGCCACTCTATGATACGTGCTATGGTTTAGATAATCCAGTTCCCCCGTAACACGCCCCGTACAAGGCTAAATATGATGGGACGTTCCGAGTCCGCATTGAAAAGCCCTTTGGCTGTCCATGAATCACTCCAGTAACGTCCAGTGAATAGTAACCAGCTCCACGCGAAGGCTCGTCTGAAAGTAGTCTTTAGTCTCGGGCTCAGTCCTTCCGTTAAGGGGAAAATAAAGACGGATTCGAGTGTGAGACCGAGTGGCTGTGTCAGGAAGAATTTGATCGTGTTCCAGTCGAGGAAGGGGAAAGGCTGGGGGTTGGGGTTTGTCGATGAGGGAGGGAGAGGAGGGAGTGTCGTCAGGAGGAGAAGATGGAGGGTAGTAGACAGGAAGAAAGTGACTGCTAGACGCGCGATTCGCCGCGTTTTGGGGGATGCCGATGAGGGAAGGAGCAGTAAAAACGGCTTCCCCATTCTCCCAAATGTCCTTCGAAATATATGGTGCCACCGGAACGACCAGAAGTCTCGAAGACTTGCCGACTCAAACGGGGAATCAAACATTGGTGGGCATGAAGAGGCAGTAGCCGCGCCTGACACGACAAAGATTGTGGTCATGACGGTGTAGGGGAGGGTCAAGTAAAGCATTGTGGTGATCAGAACCGCAAGGCTGAAGGTAATTTGAAGGTGAAGTGGAAGGGATGTAACAGGGGTAGGGGTCGTATGGGCCAAATGAGCCCAGTCGATAGACTTGACGAATACGTCGAAGACGTCCATGAGAAGTGCTTGTATGGACAACGATATGAGTTGATGTTGGAGGAAGGCCAGCCTTGATGAGCTGTTTGGCGGACTGTACGTCGATGCGTACGGTGGTGCGAAATCCCAAACCCTGTCGGGGAACCACGAGCAGCCTCTGATCGTGCTTAGGTAGTCGAAAGTGTATGCCAGTCGACCTCGGACGTCCGTTGGTATCGGGAGAACCACCTTCTCCGGTTCTTGCTTGCCATTTGCCCCTCCTTTAGCCTCTCCATCTACTTTTTTCTCCATGTCCCGAACCGCATTCGGCTTCAACACCCATCTTGGCCTCTCGTCGTCCAATTCTCTGATCCAACAGACTTCCAAAAGTTTCATCATCCCGTACAGAGACATCGTCGCCATTCCCAAGTACGTCCCGCGACTGTGATCCCGCACGTATCCGTTGTACCAAGCGAAACGGATGAAGGCCCATGTTCCGGGAATAGAGAGAGTCATCCGGAGGAAGGCTAGAAGCCGAGGGTGTGTCCTTATGGTCGTTGAGTAGATGCAGGCGAAGAGAATGTTGGCGCCGGCGATGAACGAGGGATAGGCCTGGAAGGGAATGTTGACGGAGGGAAGAAACATGGCGGCCGTGAGGCGAGCCGTTCTGAGAGTAGATCTTGAAACCATATTGAAGGATCTTGTATCAGAGGAATGGTAAACCAGTTCCACTTGTATGGGTTTGTTGACGTAACGTAAACCTGCTGTCCGTTGTGAGAACGCCGCGAAGGCTATAATTAGTCGTCCCGCCATCCCCAGAGGTAACGGAAAAGGTGCACATATATACCTCTGGATAGAAAATGCTGACAGCCTTGACAGTCTTGCCGTGGCCGGTTGTGGCGGGCACAAAACGAAATCACCGTGTTCGTGGCTTGTGAGCGGTTTTCGTATCGCCGAAGTCGCCGCAATCGCATTGAGGCAAACTCGCTAGACATCCATCCTGCCTCACTTTAAAGACCCTCTGAAAAATGGTTCAAACAAAGTAATTTCACAAGCACGGCGGTCGTTCAAAACCTCTTGGAGAGCCACGTTTGCTGAGGTCACCGTGCCGACAGCTTAGCCAACTCCAAACGGCCCAAGCAGCAATTTCTCACCCCCATGGTACGAGGGCACTAGCTACCAGCTCAACCATCTCCTTCGGTCTCATAATGCCTCCATATCTTGAGCTACTCTCCTTCGATCATGGACCGACCGCTCGTCGGTGGTAAGATGCACCTTCCCTTCCCTCCCGTAGAACATCACGTGATCATAATTCCCAATCAAGCACGATCCGTTCTCTTTTAGCCCCGGCTTCGAGGGCACGTGAACTGGTGAGTCTGAGGCTAATTCTTCTTTCACATCGAGGAGAAGCCGAGTCTCCCTTTTTGGATATCAAACTGGTCCGTGCTGGGCTCAGCAAGGCGGTCTTAAGCCACGATACCTCCGCCGACGGTCCGAGCAATTGAATTGCTTTCGTCTCTATTTAAACTGCTCGCCTCTCTCTCTTTTTCTCTTCAACCACCCCCTCCCTCCAGCGCCATCTACGAGCAGAAACAATAGCGGAGATACGGCGACCTCATCAAACCGTTTTGTCCTTCGTTTTCATGGATCCCGTCAACTCCGCCTGGAAGCACCAGCTCTATTCGATCTCAACCACGACCTCGCCCCGCCAGACCACGATGCCCAAGAAACCAGCCTCCACATGTACACTGCCTCCCACCTCAGCAAAACCTTCGGGTCGTGACTCTGCTTGGCTCGTCCAACCTGCAGTTCCATCTCCGAGCATCGCAGCCGGCCCTTCTAGCAGCCGTCGACACAAACGGTCTGGATCCCAATCCATCCACATCCTCAAGAAGGAATTTGCACAACATGCAGAGGTGGCTTTCGACCAATCTCGAGCGGTCAAGTCTGGAGGGCGTTTGGATGTTGGGACGAAGAAGGTGCACCTGAAGGGAGCTATGCCAAGGCTTCATTTGAAGTTTACCGCTCGGGTGGGTGGGGTTCCCGTTCGTTCGATCTCGTAAAAGTCATCGAATTTCAACTGGGATCCTCGCCGCAGCCTTCGAGTAGTACGACTGCAGACTCTAAGAGGCGCGCTGAATTTAGCCCTGGGACATCCGAAGCTCGAACTTTCAACCTCGCCGTTGTCACACCCGCACGTGAAAGTGATGCCACCCGCTTGAAGTCGACGAAGCGCGAGAGGGAAGATGACGTTGAAGATGGGAACCAGTCTAGGGCTGGGACGAAACGTGCTAGGGTGGGTTACCGTCGAACGTCTCCGGGAGCTGATGATCAAGCTGATGATGATTTGCTCTTTGCCAGAAGGAGACCTCGACCAGCGGAAGGAAAGGCATCCTCAAGGATCCCAAGAAGGTGCGAAAGCATATAGAATATTCATTTAGGTTGGGTGTCAACGAAAACTTTTCCTCTAAGGCACTTCCCAGCAATCGCAAACGAAGGGTCCGCTGGGCCGAACGACTGGAAGACTACAACTATCCCAAGGAAACCTTTAATGAGAAGGACCAAATCGATGATATTGACTCTGAGATGAACGACGACGACGATGAAGACATGGACGAGGACGACGATGAAGAGGAGGACGAGACCGACGCTTACGACGCGTTCCCCGACGTAAGTCGTTCCAACAGGGGAACTCGGACTGGTTTGTTGACGACCTTCCTGCAGGACTTTAAAGATCAAGCTCAAATTACTCCTTCCGACTATCGGTACATCGTGCCAGCAAATCAAAATAACCAACAATTCCTCGCCGCGAGGCCCCCTTTTGCTGCTTCGCCCGTTCCTGATGTAGGTTATTCCACTCCTCACCCGTTGATGAACTGACATATGAGACCTCATAGAACTGGTTCACTCGTTTCCTCGCTAGCCTCTCTCCAAAAGACGTTCACGATTTGCTCGTAGCGTACGAAACATTCTACGGGCATTCCGCTGGTCTAGGAAGCATCCTATTCTACGGCCCAACCGCTTTCCCTCCTCCGACCCACATGGCAAATCTGCCCATTCCTAATACGTTCAAAGTGGCTCTTGGCAGCTCGCACCCATTCATGGGCACGTTCGAGCGGAACGATCAACGACAAGCAGGCTCTCGGGGATATGCGCACTGGAACGAAGGACCAAACCGAGCCGTCGTCATTGGGAACTACCAAGAACAAGGAGTTCCCGATCTATCAACCAGCCCCGACCTCTCGGACCATTCCTTGACTCCACCTTCTCCTGCTCAGCACCTACCCGACAGGTCGCCAGACGAAAATGTCAACTTGGTCCTCGCTGGCGATGAATGCAACGAAGGCGGATTGAACGCTGAAGGTCCACTGTTCCCTGGTAGACCTGATAAGGTTGGGCGAGAGGGCGGAATGGAGAGGTTTGCGGGCCTGAGGGGAGATCTTCGTTTATGACGTACAGAAGGAAGATTGGACATAACGTACGGAGACGATGCGTGAGGGAAAGGGGACTGTACTCTTATTGCGAACTTGAGCTCATGTGTGCTCGTTCGCGGCGTTTATATTCTATCATTGTATTTATACCGCATCGGAAGCGTCTCTGGAGACCTTTGCTTTGGCCTCTGTACATGTCTCGTCTGATTCTTGGGATTTCCCTCAGTGCATTCGCCTTGCAGGATGCAAACACTCGTTTACAGTATAAGCTTCTGAGCTGCGACTCCCATTTCTTCCACAATTTCCAACACGGACACTGCCTTGGCGCTTCTGTTTACCGTTATTCGGGGCGTGGGGAAGATTTCTATTTTAGGACCGCCCTCCCCCGTGCCGGGTCGCCGGAGCCCGACAGGACACGGAGATTGAACGAAAAAAAGTGAAAAGCTTAGTCAGTATCTAGCGCAGTTTGGGCGTGCCGAAGAGTGGCAAGCTGCGTAAATCCACAACGTTGCGTTATGACGTCACGCGAATACCAAAAGCCGACGGTGGACCTATCAGATGGCCTTTTGAGTTTACGCCGGGTGGAGACGCACAAATATGGCAGTGCTAGGACACGAGTGGACGGAGTCGAGTGGGAGACTAACGCCAAAGACACCATCGTCACATTGCAACTTGGGCTATAATTAGTATTCGGGCAACCAGGCTTCCCCTCCCCTTCAAAAACCTCTCGCCGTCTGCCTCTTTCTCTCCAACTCGCCCTCCTACTTCACTTATCACTTTCCCTCCTCTCCTCTTCGTCTATCCAACAAACGTACAACATGTCGGCCGTCAACCAGCAGCCAGTTGCCATGAACGCCATGTCGGCCAGTGCGTCCGTTGTAATTTAGACCGACTGCGCCCGGAGCTGACCATTTTGGCAACCAACTAGATGGCCCAGTCGCCACTCAACCCACTGTAGCTCAGATGGAGCAACAACAGCATAACCACGCTTGCGAGAAGCGTGGTGGTTTCATGGGCAGCGTACTCCGCTTGAGGGGTGGGGGTGCAGGTAGGGGTCTAGAAGTGTTCCGCGAACGAACAGGGAACTGACTATACCGCCTTGCCCTTCATAGGCAAAGACTGCCTCCTCGGTGCTATTGGATGCTTCCTCTGCTGTGAATGCTGCGAGGGATGCTGCGAGTGCATCGCTGACATCATCTGTAAGTCCGGCGCCGCTCTGACCCCAAAGTCCCCTGATTGGTCGATGCGTTCTGACAACCAAACCTTTTTTCTAGGCTGCCCCTGCGAGGTTTGCTGCTAGGATTCCTGGTCGTACGTATGGTGTTGAAGGACTATGGCGTATATAAGATGCATGTATATCCTTTTACTTTCGTATTCAAAGCATACCCATCTCCGTGTTAGGCTTCTTCCCGACACCGGCATGACGTCACTTTGTCTCACACCAACAACGTTCCTCGTGAGGAGCAGGAAAGGTCGGAGTTGAGGTCACATCTAATCCTGCCCGTCGGGCTTCGTGCTTCCTTCTCTCTCCCTTGCGTTGGCCATGGTTGGGGTTGGCCGGGGCCCGAGGCCGACCCTGCTGAGGGATCGCTGAGCTCAATTTTCCACTTCTGGACTTGACACGCAAACCGCTGAACGATGGCCGAGAGGATATATAGAATTATAACACCGCAATACAATAAGCAACAATTAGCAACAATGCAGAGACGAGTACAACAGATCAGACCGTTACGGTTGCACAGAGACGATACGAGAGAGAAAGTTAAACAAAGCATACAGCCATTCGAGCCGTGGTACAACAACATACGATGAAAGGTATAAGCAATGGAATGAAATCCGATGGGATTTGAAGGGGATGATGAAATGCAGAGAGAAGTGAGCAAAGTCGATGGAATCCGATGGGATGAGCAGATGGTGGCGTGGAAGAGAAATAAGCAAGGGAAAGGAAAAGCAAGGGAAAGGAAAAACAAGAAAAAGGAACAGAGTGGAGAGACTGGTGGGGAATTTGAGCAACGAATGGTGAAGATGAGAGCAAGAGCGAGGTCGAGGCGCTGAGGTAGTGGGGAGGGATCGACATTCAAGGAGGAAGTTCGGGACGATCTGAAACATCGAGCGGCGCATCAGCCTGCCTATGCTTGCACGCTTTTCAGCGGCGCACCGGCCTGCTTTTGCTACACGCTCGACGGGACGGCACTGAAGTAGCAGTGTCCGCCCGGGTCGTGGTTCGTCGTTTTGATCGTCGTAGTCCTGCGGGCTTCCTGCCTTGAGAGTCGATCCCTCTGGTGTATTATGCGCTTCGGAGTTGGATTTTACGGAGTAGTTGAGCAAATGAAAGTTTGAAGGCCAGGGTGGATTAGAGTATCTTGAAGACGGAGAGGTCTTGTTCGTCGAGCGGCGCATCGGCATAGCCTGTGCTGCACGCTCGAACGAATAGGTACTGCATCTAGCAGTACCTACCAGGTCTGAGCCTACCAGAGGCTCGGACCAGGTAAAGTCGTCTTCGTCATCTTGATCCTCGTATCGATCGCGGTTCGGCGCAAGGTCCAGCCTTGCAGCGCGAACGCGTCGAGCGTTCCCTTGACCATCTAGAGGTGAGCCGGGCCTTGGCTCTGCATCCCAGGGAGGACTATTCCGCCGAACCACAAGGGAGCCTCCGGGTTCGGGCCTTGGACTCCGTTTTCCTGCCTTGGCGGTGGTTGCCTCCACTTGTTCGCTCCGCCACGTTTGAGCGAACGGGCTTTCTCCCCAAACTCCTCGACGTTGCAATAGTCAGAGTTTGGGTTACCGTAGTCTACCGCATCTCTCCTAACGTGGCGCTTGTGGTTTTTCAAGCTTCCACCCATCTCCCACCACTTGTTTCTTCCCTTGATCTCCTGCTTATTGGTCTTCGCGCGAACTTTGGCCTCCGGCAGGAGGTATTCTTCGATGGGTTCACACACGGTGACCTCCGGAGTGGGTGTTTGGGTGGTCGAGGTAGTGTGCGTGACGGGGGTGCGGGCGTGCCTTGAGCGAAGGGCTGAGACTTCCTGTGCGTCATCGCGTCGGAGCTTTCTGACCGCTAGAAGCTTTGATTCTACTTGGATGATCGACACTGGCTGCTGGGTATAGACTGATCCATTGACGGGTGTCATGAAGGTTGGGGCAAGCCGGGTCGAGGGCGGGTTGGTGGCGAGGTCGGACTGTTGAGAGGGGGATCGGATGGACGGCGCGCTAGTTCTTGAAGACCCTTCAATCGAAGGGAGGCCTGGTCCGAGATCCAGACCATTGGAAATTGGAGAGCCATGACGAAACTCATAGTCCTCGGCCGTGAAAGGCCCTGGCGCTAAATTGCCCCAGCTCTACGGGGGGTGGCAGCGACAGTTAGCCGAATAAGAATAAAGAACTCAGAAGCGGCAAGACCAACCTCATCCGAAGGATTAGACTTGTGGCTTCCCCTAGACTTCTGACCAGCTTGATTGTCAGCCTGGTGTAGTCGATCGCGTCAGTGTCGTTCCCGGTAGTAGCCACAGTTAAAGACATCCCAATCACTTTTTTGGTCAATTGGCTGGGCCGAAGAGCGTTTTTAAACTCCTTAAGTTTCTTCAAAAGTTTTGACGGAGGATTGGGGTCGGTCTGCTGGTCGGGAGTTGGTCCCAATTGAAATGGAGTTTGGCGACTGCGACGAGGACGGAAGAGGTTGGAAAGCATTGCGTGAGAATGGTCAGGAATGTGCTCCAAGAGGAAAGAAGCAAGCGATGGAGGGGCTAGTGGGTAAAGGAGAGAGAGGAGAGTGAAAGGACGAGAAAGCGACGAAATGGTTGTTTACATAGGCACAGACGCTCACACGCCGACGTAACGCGAGTGTCCGAGGTTCGGACCCCATTCTTGTCACCCTCTTGAGATCGACATACTCACCAAAGTATTTAGACAAACAATTACTTAGTGACCGAGAATAGATACACGCTAAGTAACTAGTCTCGGATAACGATACAAATTGACCTCTCTCCTCTCCGGAGAGCTCGTGCGTTCGGTTAACCCTACGCGAACGAGGCAACCCTACTTCAAGACATCTTTTCCCTAAAGAATCATAGATACCACTATTGAACCGCAGTAGAATATTTCTAAAGCTTTGTCAAGGGCTCCCGGGGCAGAGGATTGCTCATTTCGGTCACGCCATCAGCCGAAGTGTCAGGCCTTCCCTTCAAACCTGAACGCCAGCTTCACTTCATCCCATGCTCCCATAATGCACGGCACTATCGCGGCTAACGTCTCCCAATGACCGTTGTTTCAATCCCCGAGCTCAGTGCCGGCTTGTGGATGCCCCCACTGCATCGGGTCGACATTTCTGAGAGCCTCGTAGCGCTCGATACCATTTCGGACGCCTATCCGACTGTAAGTGTACAAGCAAGCATGTAAAACTTTCGCGCCATGGAGTACTCATCCATCATGTAGGAGATGTTGCCCAATCCGAGGACAACGGTTGCAAGACTGTACCGGTCACCAACCATTTTGTTTCGGATGCGGGCATCGATGTAATGAATTTCTGCCTTGGAGTATTGACGCTGCATGTAATCGAGATTGGCAAGGCGTTTCGCTATATTTCCAAGGCCCTCCTCGTCCCTACATTGAGTGGATCATGGGTAACGTACTCCGGCTGAGACGCGGAGGTGCAGGTGCGGGGTCTCGAAGACTGCGAACAATCGGGGAACCGATTGTAAGGCTTTGCCCTTCGTAGGCACGGACTGCCTCCTCGGTGCTCTTGGATACTTCCTCTGCTGCGAGTGCTGGGAGGGATGCTGCGAGTGCATCGCTGACATCATCTGTAAGTCCGGCGCCACTCTGACCCCAAAGCCTCCTGATTGGTCGATGCATTCTGACGCCCACGTTTTTTAGGCTGCCCCTGCGAGGTTTGCTGCTAGTCTTCCTGGTCGTACGTATGGTGTTGAAGGACTATGGCGTATATAAGCTACATGTACATCCTTTTTACTTTCGTATTCAAAGCATACCCGTCTCCGTGTTAGGCTCCCACCCCGACGCCGGGATGACGTCACTTTGTCTTGGACCGGCAACGTTCTGATTGTGAGGTGCAGGAAAGGTTCGGGTTGAGGCCACATCTAATCTCACCCGTCGGGTTTCGTGCTTCCTTCTCCTCTCCCTTCCGGGTGGTTGGTTGCGGTTGGCCGAAAGTCCCCGAGACCGACCCTGCTGAGGGATCGCTGAGCTTAATTTTCCACCTCTAGGCTAGACACACAAATCATTAAACGATGGCCGAGATAATATATACAATTATAACGCCCCGATACAATAAGCAACAATTAACAATAAACCAGAGACGAGTACAAAAGAGACCATTACGGTCGCACA
>KN823162.1:1994-36566 GCA_000827465.1 Tulasnella calospora MUT 4182
GGTCCAGCCCCCGAAGGACCCGGTTCTTCGCGCGGAATCGAATCATATGCCGGCGGCACTTCTGTGGGCTGACTAGGTGCGTCTTGCCGCACCCGACCACCATCCTGATGTTGCACAACTGGTCCATTAGGACCATCTTCGTCGTTGGCCACATGCATCCTTCTCGCCTCTGCAGCTTGCTGAGCTTTGGCCGCGGCTGAGGACGAGGTGGAGGAAGTGTACTGGGTCACGCCAGCGGGGAAGGCAGCAAGGTATGCTGCACCCTGAGGTGCGCCACCATCGGAACTGGGACCTCGGGGGCCTGAGACGGGTGACGTAACACCAGAATACGCGTATTCAGCTGACTGAGCCATGCCACCATAAGCAGATCCGTCGGAGGGTCCTCGGCTCAGATCAACTGGACCTTGACTGAGGTAGGCTGATTGCGGACGGCCACCAGCAGGAGGGTATGGGGACTGGCCGTATGGGTACTGGTTCTGGGGGAAGAGCTCTCCTGGAGCAACGCTTGATTGACGGTGGCTTTGGCTGGATCGGTTTGCTCCAAGTCCGGCGAGTCCGGCTCCGGCGGCACCACCGGCAGCTGCGGCAGCAGCGGCCCCACTCCCTGTTGTGGCCGGTTGGTAGTTGTAGGGGCGGGCAAGCATCTGTGGTTCCGACAAGTCAAGAGACCCATTGAGTCGACCTGGCCGCTCGACATTTCGATCCGGGTCGAAGATGTCCCCGTCGAGCTCGATCTTTTTCTGCATGTGGGAACAAACACATCAGTAAAGAATTGTCGGAAGATCATGTGAGGCGAGAAGCCGCGGGACTGGCGAGCCTCTTTTGTCCATCAGACATCCGATTCACCAGACAGGCTCTTTGAGCCGAATCGATAGGAGGACATGACGATGCGGTGCACGCGTTCGCCAACGTACGGCAGCCGGGGTAATAACACCGTGGAAGTGAGACACTCACCGTCCTGCGTCGAATGAACCAAAACAGCACGATCAAGACCGCAAGGAGTCCAACTCCACCAACAACACCGCCTACGATGGCACCGGTGTTACTTGACTTTCCGGAACTGTGTCCCTCGGTTATGATGGTTTGCGTGGCAGTCACAGTTGTAATGGTCGAACCGTTCGTGACGATGATGGCTGTAGTAGTGACCATGCTTGTAGTCTGAGGCTGGCTTGTGGTTCCATCGTTCGCTGAAGATACCGAGGCGGGGGCTGAAGAGGGTGTGGGGGTTGGGGTTGTAGTTGTAGTTGATACTGAGCTGCTTGTAGGTGTTGTGGACGAGGTCGTAGTCGACGAGGTAGTGGTGCTAGTCGGTGTCGGAGTAGTAGTACTTTCTGTTGTAGAGGTTGAGGAGACTGTTGGTTCTGGGGTTGAAATTGTGGGTTCACTAAGTGTGTCGGTAGTATCTGTGGGCGTCGCTCGGTCAATTTTGAGATTCACAGGGAGGTAAAAGCAAATATGGACTGGTGCATACCTTGTCGCCTCCAGACGTGTATCAGATCTTCATCCTGGAGCTGGTAAGGCATTTTGGGTGAAAGGAGAGGAAGGGGGAGAAAGAACGCTTTGAAGTCGAGTTGTGGGACCACGCCGGGCAGTGTTTCCTGTGAGACTCCCGACCATCCGCACGGTTCGTTATTCTACTGCGCCACTCCGCTGGCTTCGATCCGCCTTTTCTACCTTCTCGTCCCACTGACAACATGCAGAGCTCGTCGAAGCTAAACGAACCCTCTGAAAACGTCATCGGTGATATATCAAATAATTTGATTTTGGCCGTGGCTGAAGCAAACGTTTAGCAAAGATGTATGTACGGCGATGAACGACGTTGAGCTCCGCCACTTAGTTAAGTATATGTATGGTATGGGCTAATGCATATCGAGATACCTGGGAACTACTTCGTACTGAACCGGTTCTGGGATCCCCGCGCAAATGCGTGGCCTTACCCATATTTGATTTTGGCCGTGGCTGAAGGGAACTCTAGGCTCCGATGGTGAGACTTGGGCATATAGATCTCCTGAAGAACTGACGAACGACTTCCACTTCTCAAGTGAAAGCTTGGCGGATCCAGAGCTATCCGATGGGATGCAACTAGCCGAACAGATTAGAGCCCTACAACTGGCGCAAGTCGTTATAAAACAAAGTCTTGATCGACGCATCGCAAATGCCCGACAGCAGCAAAACGCGTTGCGACCTGTGAACAAGCTACCAGCCGAAGTCCTCTCCGCCATATTCCATCAATTCATTGCCAATGCTTCCATATTTGATCACTTTGCATCTCTCTTCATCGTTGCGGGAGTTTCGGCCCACTGGAAGTCCGTTGTCGACTCGACGCCATCACTCTGGTCATTCGTATCCTCAAACCATACCAAATTACAAGTGGACCGAGCCCTGAAAAAGTCGGGGCGGACACCAATCTCGGTGGCATGTGTGTTGACGGCCACCTCGAGGCAAGGATCTTGTGATTTTCTCCGAACTTCTTCTACATTACCCCTTTTGCTAGTCTAAATGATTACATCTGTTTACGGTAGATATCTTATATCATAAATATCTGTCACTCTCGGAGTCTTTGAACGGACTTGCACTCGCGGCGGAGATGCCAGCAGTCTCGTACCATGGTGCCGGCTGTATTGTTGGGGCATCTTATCGTGCAAGTGTAGAGAACAGATGTATACTAAGTTGTAAAATACGATGAATGTGGGTACGTCTCCGTATGCAGGGGCTGTACAGCACTGCACCCTTAGAACTCCGTATCTCGCGTAGATGCTGTACACATGAGTAGACTGAGGTACATACCTCCCGTCTACAAAGGCAAAACACATTTTCCTGATGAAGCATTCAGTCTACAGACCGACAATGGGATGAGTTGGCTCTACACCTCCCTACTATTGGCCACCTACGAGCATTCCTCAAGGTGCAGCTGCCCCATCTCCGCAAATTGGACATCAATGTCGCATATCCGTCTTCAACCCCGCTAGACTTGTTTGGAGGCAAGCGAGGGGCCCTGGAGGACGTCAGGTTAACGAGCGCATATATCGTATGGGATTCAGAAGTACTTTCAAGGTTGCAGAGGCTTCAACTGGATTATAGAGAAGCAAGCGGTTCTGGCCCGAGTCTGACACGGCTATTGTGGCTCCTCCAACAGAGTCCACACCTTCGCTGTTTCTCCTGGTCGGGCTGGATTCACCATAATATGCCCATCACTAGGGTTATGCGCACCATAACTCTTTCACGTCTTACTAAACTATCCCTGAGGGAGGTCTCGGAGTTTGGCGTGTTCAAAATATTGGAGTCGATCCATGCACCTTCTTGCAGCCAATTCACGATTCAGTGCAAGTCACAGGATTGCGACACCGAATTACTCTCTCAACTGCAACGCTTCCTTCCATCTCTGAAAAACTCTCTCCAAGGGGCAGCAACCATTTCCGTATGCCTCGGCCCTTCCACCTTCCACTATCATTGCGTTCCCAAAACTCCCGATTGCCGAAGCAAGCTAGACTTCAAGTTCGAGCGCGCAGAATCCTTCTCCCTATTCGAGTGGTTCGCCGAACAACTCCACGATTTTAGTCTCATAACCCCTCCTATCGATATCCGCTTCGACCCTCGCTTCGACTTTACATGCGACGACACGATTCTACCAACCTTGTTCCGCCTTCGGAACGTCGTCAGTCTCACAGTAGCTGACAGAGTCGTTGGACCTTGCCGGCTACTCAAGTGGCTTTCCAGGCCGATTACATCTCAAGGAAACACTCCCTCATGGCCATTCCCAAACCTCAGGGAAATGAAGCTGGGCCAAAGCAACCTACTCATTCAGGATGTCCTCAACCTCTTTCGCAGTCGCTACCCGGTGAGTTCTCCCATAATCCTGAGCGGGCGACCAGTGCGGCTTCAGACTCTCCGGTTGGTTGGACGTGGGTGGCAAGACAATTCGGCGGAACAGGACCTCAAACGCATCCTGTTGGGAACGGAGTACTCATTGAAAAGATCGAGCTGGGGACACGTACCTTGCAAGGTCAACGATGATTCCTTGGACGTCCGAGATGAAGAAAGTAGCTGCAACTCTTACGAATCCTATGAAAGCCCGACGGCTGACTCGGAAACGGCATCTGAGATGGACCATTCGGACGCCTCGGAATCAGAGGATTCGGAGGATGAGATCGGGGACGAATAAATGGGAAAAAATCAAGGGGAGCTTGTGACAGCTATGACATGGCGGGGGAAACTCGACGTTGATTGATGATGTACTCCTAGATAGGAGAGTGCGCTGTTATATATTGACGGGAGCACAGTAATTAGAGAGGTCTGAACCAATAACTATTAGCGATAATAACGTCGTACGGGAAGTTAATCCGTCCGGCGTTTTCGCTGTAATTGAAATTTTCAACATTTTGACGGATACATATATGCAGTAGTATAAACCGACATAACGTCATCTCTTTGCCCAAGACGGCACACTAAGTTCGAACAGCCTGTACTGAAACCGAATTCCAACAGCACTATCATCCTGAGTTCAGACGGTAATCTAAGGCAAAGGTATAGGTCGAGGAGGAACTGCAAACAGAGAGAGAAAGTGAATATCGCCTAATGCATGCATCTCCTGTCGCCTCCAGAGGTGCGGGAGGTCTTTATCCTGGAGCTGGAAGGGCATTTGACGAAAGGAGAGGGAGCAGGGTGAAGGGACGTATTGAACTCTTCCTGGGAGACCCGACGATCCGCACGGTTCATTGTTCTACGGCGCCACTCTATCTAACTTCGATCCGCCTACGAGCATTGCTTGAGGCGGAGCTGCCCCATCTCCGCAAATTAGGCATTCAGGCCGCAAATCCGTCTTCAAACCCGGTAGACTATTTGGAGGCAAGCGAGGGGTTCTGGGGGATGTCGGGTTAACGAACGCGTATCTTAAATGGGATTCCGAAGCGCTTTTGAGGCTGCAGAGGCTTCAACTAGATTATCGAGAAGCAAGCGGTTGCGGACCGAGTCTGACACAGATTACGGTAGACGGATCGTCCGCGGTTGCATTTTCACTTTCGCGGTTCGAGCCCCCAGCATCACCCAGCTTTGTGACCGCCGAAGGAGCCCTTGCCCTTTTGTGCGTCACTCGGGTCACAGGAACGGATTTAGACGGCGATATCGTCGGACATATTTTGTCTGCCTCTTGTTTTCGGATTTTCGCGCCATTTTGTATCCAATGAGAGTGCCATTTTAATCTATTACACAGCATCTACGCAAATTTGGGTGTCTTTTACAGCTCGCTTTAGTTCAAGTTGGGCGGGATGGGATGTGATGGGATCGAGGTTGGGGGCTTGCGTGAAACGCGAACCGCGAAAGTGAAATTCAACCCCAGTACGCGGAGGTTGTTAGCGTCGAAGTTGTGGATTTTGTCGACGCCGGCAAGCATTGGCTGTACCCTGTTTATAAAGTAGTTATTCTCAGTAAACGGGCTCGGTCAGGGACTTTAGTACTTACACTCATTCAACCACGTGCAGACTCCGACGTCACATGTTGTAGGTCCCGGCCATGATGCGCCTCCGCATTGGCCCCACAGAGCAGCGCCAGCGTGCGCACCACTGATAGTTGCAGCACAGATGGTAGCAAACAAAGCGATTGTACGCATGGTGATGTTGATGGGGCTGCCATTCTGAACTGCTCCATATTTATATAGGTGGTCTGAAGGTCTCGGCGCCTCTAAACCGAGAGAACATCGTTCAAGGAAGAATACCGCCAAGAAGTCGGCTAAGCTGGAGGCTTCTCTCCGCTCAATACGGGTGGTTGACATCCTTCTTCAATTGCATCCTCACCCATGAATCCAGAAATAGAATAGGGGCGGGCAAACGTTCGGGTTCACTTCGGTCATCACCGCGGGGGCCGGTCCACTTGAAGCATGCTTGCTTCGTGAAAGGTTCCAGAAAGGAAGATTCCGGGTGATCGAGCAATCAGAATCAAAGGGAGTTGGGACACAGACATTGTGGCTACTCCAACAGAGTCCATGCCTTCGCTGTTTTTCTTGGTCGGGCTGGATTGCCCATAATACGCCCATCGCTAGAGTTATACCCACCATAACTCTTTCGCATCTTACTAGGCTATCCCTGGGGAGGTCTCGGAGTTTTGGTGTTCAAAATATTGGAGTCGATCCATGCACCTTCTTGCAGTCAATTCACGATTCGGTGCAAGTCACAGGATGGCGACACCGAATTACTCTCTCAATTGCAACGCTTCCTTCCATCTCTGAAAAACTCCCTCCGACGGGCAGCAACCATTTCCGTATGCCTCGGCCCTTCCAGCTTCCACTATCATTGTGTTCCCAAGACGCCCGATTGCCCAAGCAAATTGGACTTCAAGTTTAAGCGTACAGAACTCTCCTCCCTCCTCGAGTGGTTCGTTGAACAACTCCAAGAATCCAGTCTCAGGGCCCCTCCAATCGATATCCGCTTCCACCCTGACTTCGACTTTACTCGCGACGACACTATTCTACCAGCCTTGTTCCGCTTTCGCAACGTCTTCAGTCTCACAGTAGATGACAGGGTCTTTGGACCTTGTCGGCTACTGCAATGGCTATGACGTTATTTTTCACCGAAAATCTAATCCTACAACCTAGCATTAATACCAACACTCAAATCCTACAACCTACGCGTGTTAAGGGTCTCTCGGCCGCGCTCCGAAAGCGGAGCTAAGGCGGACACCTAATTTCGTCTTCACAATCGACTTATATGGCGCGAAAAGGATATATGGTAGTGGTTTCGGGGCGAGGGGGCCAGTAAGGGAGGGCAGGCCTGCCGCGCTAAGCCGGAATCCTTCGCATCTATTCCTCTAGATTAGATCATATTCCTGTGCACCCGCATTGTCCCATGGCAAATTAGGTATCATTGGCAGGGAGCCTGACGTTGGGGTACCTTGTTGTGCGCGTTTTTTTGGGGCCTTGGGTCGTGGGCGGTTCTCTCTCAAGCGCGCATGTCTCCCTGCCAACATCACCAATGGATTAAGTAATATGCGGCAAACGAGCTTCAAAGATTGAATCTACCGTGACATTTGCTTAAAACTCGTGTCCTCTGTCTAACAAGGAGTCGATAGGAACAGGAAAAGGGTCCATCGGGGACCCTGAATTGTAGGACTTGCGTGTAGGATGTGGATTTGCACCGCGCACACCTAAGGTATCGGCTGCAAACCGTTGAATTGAATATTCCGTGAAAAATGCTGTCATACATGGCGTTCCAAGCCGATTAGATCGCAAGGGGACATTCCCTCGAGGCCATTCCCAAGCCTCAGGGAAATGGCGCTGGGTGAAAGCAACCTACTCATTCAGGATGTGCTCAACTTCTTCCGCAGTCGCTACCCGGTGGTATTCCCGTCCGAGCGACTAGTGCGGTTTCAGGCTCTCCGCTTGGTCGGATGGGGGTGGTGAGATGACTCGGCGGAACGGCGGCTCAAACGCATCCTATTGGAAACGGAGTACTCATTGACAACAACAATGCACCTTGCAGGATCAACGAAGATTTTGTGGACACCCGTGATGACGAAGCTCCTTTGTCGGATCTTATTCCACCTCGGTTGACTCGGAACGGCATCTGAGAGGAGCTCTTCAGACGCCTCGGATTTAGAGGACTTGGAGGATGAAACTTGGGACGAATAAACGAAAAGATTCAAGGGCAGCTTGTGACAGCTTTGAAATGGCGGAAAATCGATGCTGATTGATGGTGTAATGGTAGACAGTAGACTCTCCTATCCGACCCAATCCGATCCGGTAGGAGCCCTACAGTAGAGTGCGCTGATTAGACATTGCTAAATGCACGTTAATCGGAGAGGTTATCCATCATTAACTATAAGCGATATAATGTCTTATGGGAAGTTAATCCATCAGGGGTTTTAGCTTCTATGAATTGAATTCTTCGACATTTTGACGGGATATAAGTGGTATAACCCAGCATAACGTCATCTCATTGCCCAGAAAGTCACTCTAAACTCATTCCAACAGCACTCTCATCGCGAGTTCAGGCGGCAGTCTAGAACAAAGGTATACGCCTCGGACGAACTGCTAACAGGGAGTGAAAGGGAATATCGCCCAGTGCGTAGATCGCTTGTTACCTCCAGAGGTGCAGGAAGTCTTCATCCTTGCCCTGGTAAAGCATTTTGACGAAAGGGAGGAAGCGGAGCGGAATGTAAGCACGCTTATGAAGCGACGATCCATTGTTCTACTACGGCGTAACTTCTAACCACTTCGATTGTAAGTCGCGCGGATTATATAAGCGACTCACGAGAGTATCCGAGTGTCTCGTTTGGGGTTTCTTAATTAGTCACAAGTAGAGTTCAATGGCCTTAAGATCCTTTATAAGAGAGAGACGAATGCTGCCGTACAAAATACTAATCTAAACTAACTATATACTCGAGTCGGAGAAGTATTGCGGTCCGGCAGCTCCAGGGAACACGTACGCTCTTGTTAACCGGGGCCCTTCGTAGAATCATATTGGAATCATACTGTAATCATACCAGTCATACTCGCATCGCTTTCGGCTAACAGAAGCTTGGCATTAGTAACTCATAGTCTGCGTCTGGAAACGGAGGTGTCGGGCTACGTCCGTCGAACCTCTGAGGTGAGACGAACCGTGGGACTGACGCCTCGTCCTCACATCGATCCGCCTTTTGCCTTCTCGCCCCACTGACAACATGCAAAGCTCGTCGAAGCTAACCGACCCCTCTGAAAACGTCATCGATGATGTATTAGATAAATTGATTTCGGCCATCGCTGAAGCAAACCGAGGGAACTCCAGGCTCCGATGGTGAGACCTGGGCATGTGGATCGGTCGATGGACTGACGAACGACTTCCGCTCTTCAAGTGAAAGTTTGACGGATCCAGAGCTATCCGATGGAGTGCAACTCACCGAACAGGTTGAAGCCCTACAACTGGCGCAAGTCGTTATAAAGCGGGGCCTTGATAGCCGCATCGCAAAGGCCAGACAGCACCAAAACGCGTTGCAACCTGTGAATAAGCTACCAGCCGAAGTCCTCTCCGCCATATTCCATCAATTCCTTGCCACTTTTCCCATATCCGACCACTTTAAGTTCCTCTTCATCGTCGCAGAAGTTTCGGTTTACTGGAAGTCCGTTGTCGACTCCACGCCATCACTCTGGTCATTCGTATCCTCGAACTATACCAAAGTTCAAGTGGACCGAGCCCTGCAAAACTCGGGGCGGGCACCAATCTCAGTGGAATGTCGATATAAAGAGGATGTATTGACCGCCGACTTGAAACAAGGATCTCGTGATTTCCTCCAACGGATGCAGTCTACGGACCGACAATGGGATGAGTTGGCTCTACACCTCCCCACTATTGGCCACATACGAGCATTTCTCAAGGCGCAGGTACCTCATCTCCGCAAATTAGACATCAAGGCCGCAAATCCATCCTCAAAACCGGTAGACTTATTTGGAGGCAAGCGGGGGGTTCTGGAGGATCTCAGGTTAACGAAGGCATATCTCGAATGGAACTCCGAAGCGCTTTCGAGGTTGCAGAGGCTCCAACTAGATTACCGAGAGGCAAGCAATTCCGGCCCAAGTCTGTCCCAGATCTTGTGGCTCCTCCAACAGAGTCCACGCCTTCGCTGTTTCTCCTGGTCGGGATGGATTCCCCATAATATGCCCATCACTAGGGCTATACCCACCATAACTCTTTCGCATCTTAACAGGCTGTCTTTGAGGGAGGTCTCGGAGTTTGGTGTGTTCAAAATATTGGAATCGATCCATGCGCCTTCTTGCAGCCGATTCGTGATTCAGTGCGATTCCCGGGACGGCGACACCGAATTATTCTCTCAACTACAACGCTTCCTTCCATCTCTCGAAAGCTCTCTCCAACAGGCAGCAGCCATTTCAGTATGCCTCGGCCCTTCCAGCTTCCACTATCATTGCGTTCCCAAGACGCCTGATTGCCCAAGCAGGTTGGACTTCATGTTCGAGCGTACAGAAATCTTATCCCTCCTCGAGTGGTTCACTGAACAACTCCAAGAATCCAGTCTCAGGACCCCTCCTATCAATATCCGCTTCGACCCTCTCTTCGACTTTACTCGCGACGACAATATTCTACCAGCCCTGTTCCGCCTTCGGAACGTCGTCAGTCTCACTGTCGCTGACGGACTCGTTGGACCTTGCCAGCTACTGCAGTGGCTTTCCAAGCCGATTATATCTCAAGAGAACACTCCCTCGTGGCCATTCCCAAACCTCAGGGAAATGGAACTGGGCCAAAACAAAAGCAACGTACTCATTCAGGATGTCGTCAACTTCTTCAACAGCCGCTACCCGATGAATTCGAAAATAGACATGCGTGGCCGACCGGTGTGGCTTCAGACTCTCCGCTTGGTCGGGTGGGGTTGGCGAGACGACTACTGGGCGGATGAGCGCCTCAAACGCATCCTGTTGGGAACGGAGTACTCATTGATGGAAAAAATGTGGCTACATGAGCCTTGCAAGATCCACGAAGATTTTGTGGACACCCGAGATGAAGAAAGTATTTGCTACACTGTCCGAGTCGGATCTCCTGAAAGCTCGGTTGTTTCGGAAACGGCATCTGAGATGAGCTTCTCGGACACCTCGGATTAAAAGACTCGGAGGACGAGACTTGGGACGGATAAATGGATAGACTCCAGGGCAGCTTGTGACAGCTTTGACATAGCGGAAAATCGATGCTGATTGATGCCGTATTTCTAGGCGGTAGAAGTAGTATAAACCGGCGTAACGTTCACATCATCTCTTTGCCAAGCAGACCTGGGCACGCTAAACTCAATCAGCCTGTACTGAACCCGAATTCCAATAGCACTATCATACTGAGTTCAGACGGCAATCTAAAGCAAAAGTATAGGTCTTGGAGGCACTGCTAACAGCCAGCGAAAGCGAATATCACCCAGAGCATGGATCGTTGGTTGCCTCCAGAGGTGCAGAAAGTCTTCATCCTTGCGGGGGAAAGAAAGCTCGCTTTGAACCCGGATATAAGATAATGTTCCTGTGAGCCCCAACGATCCATACGGTTCCTTATTCTACGGCGCTGCCCTATCCACTTCGATCTGCCTTTACCTTGTCGCCCATTTACAACATGCAAAGCTCGTCGAAGCTAACTGAGCCCTCTGAAATAGTCCTTGATCACATGTCAAATATCTTGCTTATGGCCATTGCCGAAGTGAACCAGGGGAGCTTTCGCCTGAAATGGTGAGCGTTGAATGCAGGGATCATCTTAAACCGATTTTTATTCTTCAAGTAAAAGTTTGGGAGATCCCGATCTATCCGACTCGGTGTAATTATACGAACATATCAAGGCCTTCGAACTGGCGCAAGTTGTTATAAAACAGAGCCTTGATCGGCGCATCGCAGGTGCCAAACGCCAGTGGAACGCGTTGCAACCTGTGAACAAGCTACCAGCCGAAGTCCTCTCAGCCGTATTCCATCAAGTCCTCGCCATGGTCTCAATATTCGACCACTTTACGTCACTCTTCAATATCGCAAAAGTTTCGGGTCGCTGGCGATTGTTGACTCCACACCATCGCTCTGGTCGTTCGTATCTTCAACGCACACAAAACCTGGAGTGGACCGAGCTTTGAAGAATTCGACCCCCTGGCCACTTTCGGTGGCATGTAAATTTGGGGCATATGGATTAACCGCCACCTCGAAACGAGGATCTCGGGATTTTCTCCGAACCATGAAGTCTACCGGCCGGCCCTGGGACGAACTCATTCTTCACCTCCCCACTGTTGGTCACTTGCAAGCAGTTCTCGAGATGCCGGCGCCTTATCTTCGCAAATTGGAGATCAAGGTCGAGAGCCAGTCCAACACGGTGGTGAACATATTCGGGGGCAAGCATGGCGTTTTGGAGGACATCAGGTTAACAGGCCCAACCATAGAATGGACCTCCGAGGCGCTTGCAGGATTACGGAGGCTCCAACTAGATTACACAGGGGGAGGCTTTGCCAGCCTATCTCTGACACAGATATTCCGGCTCCTCCAACGGAATCCGCGCCTGCAATATATTTCGTGGTCGGGATGGACTAAGGCTGATAGGTCTTTGCCTACAAATGCCATAATCCTTTCACATCTTACCGAGCTATCCCTGAAGGAGTTCGGCGTACCTGTCCTGCTGGATTTCATTCATGCACCGTCTTGCAGACAGTTCAGAATTCACTGCCAATCCAATGCGGGAGACAGCCATACTCTATTGCTACCTCCACTGCAACGTTTCCTTCCATCGTTGAAGAACTCTCTCCAACAAGCGGCAGCAATCTCGATATGCCTCGGCCGGTCGAGCTTCCTCTATCATTGCGTTCCTCTGTTTTCCGACTCGTTAAGTCAGTTGGACTTTAGGTTTGAGCGCGAGCAACCCTACCTGATGCTTGAGTGGTTCTGTCAGCAGCTCCACGACATCAATATCAAGACCCCGCCTGTCCACATCCGCTTCGACCCTCGATTCGACTTTACTCGCCATACAACCCTACCGTCCCTGTTCCGCCTCCGCAACGTCGTCAGTCTCAGGTTAGCTGACAGGCTCGTTGGACCTGGTTGGCTCCTCCAGGGACTCTCGAGGCCAAATGGATCTCAAGGCAATTCGGAACTTTGGCCCTTTCCGGAACTTACGGAAGTGGAGGTAGCCCCGAGCGGCCTGCTCATTCAGGACGTCCTTGACTTCGTCCGCAGCCGATTTATAGAGGAGTCGCTCCAAGGAGCCGCTAGGCGGCCCCCGATGCTCAAGGCTCTGCGGTTGATCGGAAATGAGTGGGAAGGTTCGATCGCAGAACAAGACCTCAAACGCATGCTGTGCGGATCGGTGTTTTCATTGGAAAGATCGGTTTGTGTACAAGAGTATTGCAGGGTTAACGAAGAGCCCGAGTACACTTGGGATGAAGAGAGTGATTCTGGGGAACGCTCGCTTGTGATCTCAGAACCGACAGACCGGACGGACAGTT
This sequence comes from Tulasnella calospora MUT 4182, assembly GCA_000827465.1. Lineage (NCBI taxonomy): Eukaryota > Fungi > Basidiomycota > Agaricomycetes > Cantharellales > Tulasnellaceae > Tulasnella > Tulasnella calospora. Next base: position 14,919 of record KN823162.1, read on the forward strand.
CTGACGCCGAGGGAGCTGCCATCTCGGAGAATCACGATTCAGATGACGAGTAGACACACTACGGCTCGAGCCTAACGGAACACCCACGCTGATCGGTAATGCTCCTGGGGGGAGCCTTTGTTGACCTTCGGAGCATTACTTGGCAGACAGGCCTATAGAATTAGCTGTTCGCAGTCCATTTCTATATATACGCCAGGGAGGCCACGGCCAATGGGCGTTCGTATATTTCAAGTGAAACTGCAATATGTTTAAGCAGTCAGTGACTATGTAAGATATATCATTGATAGGCTCAGTATCGTGGCCCGTCGTGGCGCTCTCAAAAGTTGAAGTATCGCAGCAGCTGCGATTCCTCCCCAGCGGTACAAGTGAACGACCCGCCAAAGTATCGATACATTAGGTGAACCAAACGACATACAGCCGAAAGAACATGGGTGATGATGAGCGGGCGCAGTAATTGAAGGAAAAAGGAGAAGAAAAATGAAAAGCAAGTTGACAGAACATCGAGATATGGGGCGTCTGCGAGACTAGAAATGCCAGAAAAAAACATGTGCGAGACTCCTATTAATACCGTTTCGGTACCAAGTCCGACTTGAAGGCTCGATTATTTTGAGGGAGGGAGATCAAATGCGACTCTGTTGCTATCCGTGGGACTCAACAGGATGGGCGAGGTACTGCCCGATGCGGCGTTCGGAGTATCGGGTGACGCGGGGGTACTGTTGATCAATCCCGAATGCGAACGCATGATGCTAGCCCCAGAGCCTGCAGGCGGATCGGGATCATCGGCGAAACGAATTCTTGAAGCGGCAGGGGAGGCGTTCCGAGAGGCGACTCGAGTTGGCGGGCGCATGGAGGACCGTCGAGAAGGTGGAATCGCGCTTCCCAACCGCGGCAGCTCCGACCGTCCGCGCGTCCCTTCTTCCGTTGCGGGCAAGTCCACGACGCTCCCTCGGGGGGAGGCAGCAGGAGTTTGCTCGGCTGAAGACGCATCGTCGCTTCCATCTTGATCTCCTGAGTTGCCCTTGGATCCTCGTCCGGTGCTGAACAACGCCCGCCGGACAGAGTCTCTCCGTCGACCAGACCGCTTTGGTATCAACGCAGGTACGTTGTGATGCTTCTTCCTTGACTTGCCGTGCGGTGAAGTAGACCGATGATCTCTCATAGGCTTGGGTGGCTCCTCGATGACCACAGTTGGTGAATGTCCGCTTTCGGTACCGTTGTTGTTAACCTCCTTGTCGGCTTCAGTCAGCGGTTCGTCGTTCCATTCTCCATCCTCGGTATTTCCAGTGGCCGGTCGTTGCGGTTGTTTTTCTATTTTCCGTCCCAGCAATTTCGCTCCCGAAAAGATGCTGTAGTCTTCTGCTCCTGGGCCATGTTTGCCTGGAGGTACCAAGGATGGGTCTGGAGTATCTTTAGCCAGTGATCGGACTCCTGATAGAGCTTGCATGAGCCGTCCAGATCCAAGTTGACTTTCGTCGAGGAGGCCTTTGCCTCGGAGTCGGACAGCCTTTCGGAATGTAGCGATTTCGGCTCGAACTTGATCAACCAAGTCGCTCGCGAGAGTTCCGCTTTCTTCGTCCGTAAAGACATCTTTGAAGACCTTGACTTCGGGCTAACAGGGAAAAAAAGCGTCAATGTCACCCTTACGATCGGGCAAGACCAAAATCTCCCACCTCTTCGCCAGGTCCGGCCCTCGCCTCAACGATCAAGTCCCTTCCTTCTCTCCACTCTCTCGGCCCTCCTTCATTGTCATCCTCTCGCATAGTCTCCGGTACCTTCGCATCCGTAATGTCCCTCTCCTCTCTCTGCAGCCGAATCTCACCCTCTCCCGGAGTCCGAGTGCCACTCTCCTCACCACTTCCACTCGCGCCAGCCGTTCCGGTAGCTTCGCTCTCGCTGATGGCCTTCTCGGTCAACACCCGGTCGATCTGATCCTCGCCAGTTAGATCACGTGGATCTTTCTCATCGCGGTTGATGATGATATCTTCTCTGCGGGAGGGTAGCCGACGCACTTGGTTCGCCCATTCGGGGTGTTGGGGATCGATGCTTTGTCGTCGGGAGAAGCTGTACGTGTAGGTGATAGAATGCACGCGGCGGCCAAGGGAGAAGAAGGGGATCGAGAGACCATCTAAAGTAACACAGGAGGACGTTAAGCTGGACACTTGCTCAGCAGAGTCAACCGTACTCACGAGTAGCGATCGAGCACAAGACCATGAACGCAACTATAGGCTGCACGGTGCAAGCCAAAAGCTCGATCTGACTTGTAGGAGGGGACACCGGGTCGGGAAGCTTCGTGCTGGCGAGGGTGCTGATGAACACGGCTCCAACGCCCATCGGGCCAAAGTGACCAGAGAAAAGAGCCTCTCTGAAGGTCTTGATGTCGGGAATCCAGCGGTACAGCGCGATAACTGCGGGCAGGCGACGTAGAAGGAGGACGAGAATGCCGATGAGGACGAGGCGCCAAGGGTTGATCGTCAACTCGGGAGCGTTGAAGTCGTTAAAGGGGAACCAAGCGCCGATGTAAATGAAGCAAGCACAATTGAATAGTAGATCTGATCGGCGTTCATCGTGTTAGAATCATCGACGAGGGTGTTCCCGCAGGAAACATGTTCGAAGACTGACCGATAACGTTAGAGAACTGGGATTCTTCAGTTTGCTTGTTGAACCACCCGTCCCAAGCGAAAGCGGTACCGCACGAGAAAGCTGCAAGGAGATCGTCGGATCCGAGGAGAGTAGTCGCTCCAATTGCGAGCATAGCAAGGGAGATGTACTAGGAAGCACTGTCAGTCCCTCTCTTAACGCGGATGGTCAGAGACAAACTAGCAGACCTGCGCAACGTAGGAATGCCTATCGATCAAGTTCTTCCTCTCACAGAATTTCATCATGTGACGGAATGCGTAACCTAGAGCCGCACCGAAGACAATTCCAAGAGCGACCTCGTCTGGAAATAAGCGGAAAAGAGGCCGTCAGGATCGCTGTCGGAACAAGAGAAGCAAAACGGGAGGGAACGTACAAAGCCACGTGATGTAGAACCACTCTCCAATAGCCTTCTCATCGCTTTGCTCTAACATGAGATACAAGGCGATGAACAGGAACGGGAACGCAGCTCCGTCGTTGCAACCGGATTCCGCTGCGAGGATGTGTCGAAGATGTTCTGGGACGTGTCTGTAAGGGATCGGTTTGTGTCAGAGCGCGCGCGAACGTCGGCATCGAGCTATGATCGACGCACTTATGCGCGTATTTACCACCAACGACCGCAGCAGCGAGAATGGGATCGGTTGGAGTAAGGCATGCAGCGATGACGAGCGAGGAGAGGAACGTGAGCCCTGGGATAAGAGCGTAAATCAAGCCTAAAAATATTCTCGTCATTATTATGTTTTTTTCGGCAAAGTCCGAATGGCACCAAGCTTACCAGCGGCTACGAACCACCCGTAAGTCATGATGGGTACGAGCAGGAATAACAAGCTTTTCCAGTGTTTTCTCATGTATTTGGACGGTAATTCCACTCCGATCGCGAAAACGCCGATCGCCAGTACGACACGAGTGACTTCCAGCGTGATTTTGTTCGAGACTTGGACGTTTCCTCCGCCCCAGGCTCGGGGATCGAATAAGCCAATACAATAGGGGCCTATGTGTTTGTTTCAGCGCGGGGGGCGGGCGTAGGTTGGCGACAACGCCAAGGGGTAAGTAAGCCCGCGAAATGAAGGTACGGTAGACAGAGCACTTGGATACGCACCGATGATGATACCAAATATCGTAGCAATGGGAGCTTCACCGAGATAGAGCTACGGAAAGGGGAGGGGTAAAATTTCAAGCGAGCGGGGGTTGGCAATCAGCGCCAAGACCAAAAGTGGGTGGGTGGCATTGGGTTTCGGCCCGCACCTTTTCTTTGATTAGCAGCGAGAACATGCCGAACTGGAGCGATTGTGATCAGAAGGGCTTGGAATAGCTCAAGGGCGTGCTGAGAGTGCTTACAATGACGACGAAGCCGCCCAGGATGGCATATGCGAGATGCGAAGGTTGGACATCGAACTGCCGAAACGTCGAGGGGTCAGAACGTCATACTCGTGCTCGGCGAGCCGTTGAACACTCGCTTACCGGATGGAATTTACCACCGCCCTCTTCACCGTGTCCACCAGCCATGGTAGTCTACAGATGAGTCGTAAGCTTCGTTGGGGAGGTGTGCGTTCTTCGTTGAGCGTCGTTTAAATCGTTGGGGGGGCTTAGCCGGCCAAGCAGTCGGGATCGCAATAACCGCCGCGGACGTGACAAACCTCTGCTGCTTTATAAGAGGCTCGACTGATGGTGGGTAGCGATGGCGAGGAGAGCGTCCTTGGAAGAGCCTGCTGAGAGTCTGGGGGGAACCTTGGCCGCAGTCGTTGGTGGAGGAAGAGAAAGAAATAACTTGGCACGCAAAGGGAAAGTTGGAAATTACCACACCCCTGGCACTAACCTCCAGTAGCACATCCTCAGGGCACACATCAACCCCTCGTGCCACAGGAACCATTGGGCGTTTCACAACTTCCACATCGCCGTCCAGGACACCCAAGCCAACGACAAGACTATAGGCTGCACCATAACCGTCAACACCACCCCCACGATTGAACCCATCGACCAGATGTGTACCAGCCTGGTCATCTCGACTCCCGCAGGACCACCACCCAGAGAATTATTATCGCCCAGGAATTTCTCTCCCGCTCCAACTTTCATCTCCACACGAGGCGTCCTCGTGTCTCCGAATCTCTCATCCATAGCTTATCCTGCGAAGCACCTGCGTTCGTTCCGGCCATCCGCATCGACTGCACCTTCCACAGCACCCTTTCAATTGCGGGCCTCCATCCCTGCACCAGAGTTACCGCTTGCAAGATCGTGCATGCGGGTTTCATCGACGTGGTTTAAGCATTTAGGCGTAGCGGATTTTGCCCTTGACAACGCCGAGCCGCAGGCAGACCGGCGCCCGCTTCTCAGGTCCCAGGCATCGACCCAAGGACACGTGCCGAGACTTGCGCCGACAGTTGATCTGGTGACTCCTTCCCAAGGAAGATTCTGTCCGCGACGATTCATATCCAACTGGTCCAGTGGTTGAGTTTAGACTCGAAAATTCGAATTGGCTTTTGGGGAACGCGAAATTTACTGCGATAAACGCAAATGAACTGTCGGTTCCAGCTCATCTGATCACCAAGGACAAGGTTATTTCTCCCATGCTCGGGACATCTTAGACGTATTCTTCGAATACATTGAACCAATCCCATCTCCCTTGATGGAGTAACTCGTCTCGGGGGTTAACCAGGTTATACGCGATCGCGGGGCGCGTTTCCCTTTTCCGGAAATTGCATGCCCATCGCCATGTCAACCACGATTCCCCATTGGTGGGACGTGATCCCAGCGCCAATCTACTGTCCAGGTTCACAAGCACTTAAAGCCGTCTTTCATGTACTTGGCAAACCATTTACGCCCATGACCTGATATCGGCAGCCAAGCAATGAAAAGGGCGAGCATCGAGGCGGTGCTGAAGCTCTGGACAAAGCAGTGGGGGAGGCCGGGCGAGAGCAGAAAGATAAGAGTGTCGCTAGATCTGATGTTTCACTCGGATATTTGTCTTGTACAATGCAATATACGTAAATAGAATCGAGGCGCACTGGCCATGGAGGCAAAGACGGACGTAAGCAATTGAACCATGAGAAGTGAGATAAGATATAACAAGGAATTAGTAAGCGCCACATCAAACGATCCAAGGCTCAGCAGGTGTCGTATGCAGTCCTCGGTAACCTCTCCGGGCACAAGGCCTAGGCGTACGCCCTTCGTATGGCAAGGAATCGCCCGCCACAGGTCTTGTGACTGTCAACGGTTTGGGTACTCGCCTCTCGATCTTACACGAGGCCCGTAACCTCTCGTTCTCGGCAGTGAAATGATTCGGTGTTGAGTCGATAGCCCCGACAAGCGATATTAAACCTAATTCCTAAGGTCAACCTGTTAACACCATGCTCATCTTAGGCATGCCAAGCGGGCACCCCTGACGGAGGTTCATGATGTTCCTAAAACGATCAATAACCTCCCACGTTCATCAAGCTGAGTGACGTCTCCGGTGCGGAGCCATCCGTCCTTACTACTTTCATCCAACTCGGCTAGGTTCGACACTCTCAGGGCGGGATGCGAATATCATCCGAAACAACATGTCTTTCAGTTGATTTGGACCATTACGCCTACATCTATGACGATAGCTCAAGCATGCGAACGCAGGATCGGAGGCATTTGGCATTAATCTATGAAACTAATAACCCATTCCTTTTTTCTCAACACGGGTATAACCTTGTTTCCAATCACCTTTGTCGACGGGCATCTCAGTCGCGTCGCCATCAAAACGATACAGGAATCCGATGACGCTGTACAGAGTGACACCTCGATCGACCTCCAGAGAATCAATGAAGCCCTCTTCCACGAGCCAGTAGTAAAACTGTGTGCTTTGTAGCGAGCAAAAAGTGAGTACGCTGAAGGTAGGTGAACTTGCGGTGAATCGAAGACCAACGCACATAAAATCACGACAGCCTTTCCAAGCTTCGTCCTTAATAATGAACAAAAAGTCCTGGGCAAACCCTTTTTCGAAACCGAGACCGACGAGCTGACCGAGTGTAGTTGGGCGCTTGAACCTGAACTTAAAATGTTGACGGCACCTGTTTGAAGGTCCATCGAACGGGAGCAATTTGACCAGGTACTCTCCGGGATACCAGAGGTTGTTTATGTTAGTTATCGAATAGACCTGACCATCCTGAGTGGGTGCGTTGGTGAGTGTGATCATCTACGGACCTGAAATGTGGACATCTACCTCAGAATCTGATGATAAGTTTTCAACCTCCTTGGGAATGTCCATGCTAACACGGGCGGCCCACCACAGGCCATGGTGATGCGCGAATGGAACTCGAAGCACCACGTGATTTTTATTTTCAATCACGCCCGGGTTACGACCAAGTCCGAGGAACTCGACGAACATCCATTCTCCGAGCGGCCAGGCTTGACACGGCCCAGGAAGAGACGAGGCGTCGAGTGTCTTGAGCTCCATCAGCATACTAAGCTCTTGTGGGGTGAGACCTTCGAGGCCCGGCTGAGGGACATCGACGGTAGGTGCGGTGGACATATGTAGGGAGTGCAGTTGGGCAAAGGATTCAAGGTAGGGGAGATGGAGGGTGCTTGGGAAGATAAGACCAGCGTCACAATAGTTATAATTTATAGTCGAAGATGTAGAGGGGCTTTGGTTATTGACAGACGGTGGAAGCTGGAAGTAGCGATAGGGCACTTGAGCACACAGGACCAGCGGGACGATCTGTGCGGGAATCAAGTGATACACCCGAGCTCATAAGTGTTTGATCAGCAATAGAGAGTAATTGGGTCATCCGACCTGGGCTAACTTCAAATTCGACGCCACCGGCCAAAGCTCATCTCCGAGCTGGGCAAGCGTCTCCCTTTGCTTCTTCTTCGCTTGCATTTATGAAGTAATCATTACCTCATTGGCACTTCGCTAACTTTAGGCACTTTATTTGCGCGTTTACTTGCTGTTGCCGGATGGCTTCGTGTAGATTTCCTGCTATAATTTCCGCCGTTGCGGGATTTGATTTGCGCCCTCGGCGATGGTACCATATGAGGACCGCCATCGACGGAACGCTAACGTTCGCTAGCCCTGAAGTTCAGAGCCCCTACACTCCTTTCTCAGTGGAAAGTCACTCCAACCGCCTCTAAGGTCCGAGTGACGCCGCAGATGACTATGGTTACCTGCTGCCGCTACTGGTAAACATTTTAAATTCGCAGCACCCTTTGTAATACCCCTGATGCCGACTCGGATTACCCAGCATGAAGATATTTCTATTGACTTTCCCCTCCGCATCGCTTGATCTACTCTATTACCATATATAAATTTCTTTTCCCTCCTCCTCCTCCTCTTCTTATTTTTGTTTTTATTTCCTCTTTTGCAGGTCTGGGCGCAGTAACCGACGTTCGAGATGCATATCGGGCAAGCCTGGTCAATAGATCGGCTCAGACTATAATAACATGTATACAATATGACTTGCGTTGTTTTCCCTCTTCGCAAAGGGGACGATAAAAAGCTAACGAAAGAGAAGATCGAGGCGCCGCACGTGTTCGACTGCGGTAGGTAGGTAGGTAGGTATGTACATCCGTGGGACCTAGTAAAAGATCGGATGGTTCTTTACCAGCGCTTCACGCTCCGGAATCTTCCGACGCTTGTGTCATCCGACAGGAGCGCGACAAGTCATCCTCCGAGAAGGAGACTGCGGGCGACTGGAACGGGTTCCCCAACCAAGATCGCCGTAGCCTCATTCGACGATTTGGTGGTTATTCCGCATCCTTCCAACAATTCTAACCCATTTCATCCCGCTAACCCTCTTGTTTCGTCCCAACCCCCGTGCCTAGTGCACTATGTAAAACATAAATCTTGCTCCACCCCTTAATTTCTCTCTTCTTCTTCTCCTGTATTCCTACGCTCCTAGAGTTTTTGTCGTGTGTGTATATGTCGTGTACGCTAGTTCCGCCAGTTCTTCGACCGTGTATATAGCTCGATCTGAGCGCTGCCCTTACAAGCTGAGTTGCCCAATTTTCGTTGGAGACGGGGATGTGACGGGGATGTTTCTAGGCCTAGCTTTGCCCGCAGAGAGACCCTGAGCCTTTCTGCTCCAGTGTTCTCCGGCACGGGACACTCGAGCACGATGTGTTTGGGTTTTCGGCTTGTCTGCCACATAGTCTGCACAGTCTGAGTTCTCTCGGCGGTCTCGTGTCTTAAGTTTATCTAACCACCTCATTCTTTCGCTCGCAAGTTCATGGTCGGACAACAGCAGTTTATTGAGTGCCACTCCATATAATATTCTAGTACCGTTAGGTGATGTCTGAAGTATATAACCGGAGTGAGGTGGAGTGTATCCGGGCCGTTAGGGGCAGTCCTTCGAAATTTGACTGGGAAGAGTCATAACTCGCATCTGTCGGTCTTGGACATGATGACATTGGAGACGGCTGACCGTTCCGAGTCGAACCTCTTGAGCACAATCCCTGCGCTCGGCGTGTTGGCGGATGAGGGGGAATGGGGAGTAGGGACGAGCTGGGGAAGACGTACAGCAGGGGGTGAGCGGGATTTAGTGCCCCGTCCTGGGACGGTTTTTTCAAGCCAAGGGATGGCCGATAGACATGCTGTAGAGTGTCCTGGGACTACTCGATAGTGTTAATGTAGTACGTGCTTGGCGGGACCAGCATGTGGTGGGATTGCCGCACACTGCGCATTCGACCCATTCGATGATTATGTAAAGGTAAACATCCGATCTTTGACTAGATCCCACGGATGCACTCCCGACCTCTCCTTGTCCCCTCTCCGAATCAAACAAACTGAAACGGACAGTTGCAACACAGCATTGACCCAGTCTACCTGAGCTCATCACTTACGCGCCGTCCTTGGCAACATATTCAAACTTTAGCATACCGAAACGTGCGGGGATTACTTATGACGGGCAGCACCGACAATCGCTACACCCTTCCGACACGCAAGGAGATCATCGACGTATGCAGTCCTAAGGAAGATACCAACGTCCTTAAGTACGAGGTTGATGGCGCTCGGCCGGTCTTCATCAAGTTCGGATACAACCTTAGGGGCGAAGCAGAGACGCAGAAGTACTTGCATGAGCAGTCTGTGCGGGACCCAAATGCCCCGCGCCTCCCCGCGGTCTACGACTTCTTCGAAGTCGGTCCCATCGGATTACAACAGGGATTCATGGTGATGGAATACATCGAGGCCCCAACCGTCGAGCATTGGCTAGAAAAGGAGCCAGATATGGCGGGGTTGTTATACGACAAGGTCGCTGAAGCCGTCCGTTGGCTTTTGAACTGCCCACTTCCCGCGGAGCCGCGTTTTGGTCCAGTCGGTCAGGGTCCCGCTCGGCACATGGTCTTCGCCGAGAGTATTGCCCCTTTGGAGTTTGACTCCATCGATGCAGTCCAGCGTTATTTCAACAAGGTACTTCAGAATCGTTATTCCACATATAAGTCATTTCTCACGGTATCTAATGCCGCCAGGCTCTTGGTCGGTTTCCCAAGCGGGCGGCGATCACCGAGGGCATCGACTTCTCCGGCGAAGAAATCTGCTTCTACCACAGCGACATCCGGCCATCCAACTTCCATTACGACCCAGAGACCCAGAAAGTTACGATCGTCGACCTCGAAGATGTTGGTATTGGTCCCAAGTCATTCGCGAGCTACCCGTTTCACATGGAACACGATGTAGACCCCGAGTTCCACCGCGCTATTGCCGCGCGCATCGGGTACCAGCGAACTAAGAGCATCGACGGGATGGACGTAGCATTCGGTTTCCTCCAGATGTGCAGCGACCCGACACTGGGTACGCTATATCCACCGCCTTGTGGATGAGATGAGTGTTGAACCTTAGACTCTTATAGGTCTGGACAAATATGGTCATCGGAGGCCGAAGCCTTTGTTCGATTCGAAGAGGATAGCTGCCGCAAGGTAGACCTTGGTTTGGCCGGTGACACGTAGCTGATTGGACACAAGTTGGCCCCAATTCGTACGTTCCCTTTGACGATCGTCTATAGTGATGACATCGTTTAAAATCGCCTTTATATCTTGTTTGAGTTCAGGACAAGGCTACCCGGTTTATTATCATACTAGTGCTACGGGAACACTTTGGGTAAAAGTGAAAGTACTTGCAAGGGCGGAAGGCCGGTTGGTGGCGGAGCAGAGTTGACGATTGATACTTCTCCTATCTTGGACAACGAGACCTGTGTAATAGGTTATCAGGCATATCATAGAGACAAGAGATTGCCATAGAGTAATGAAATTTGCAGCCCAACGTTGAACCGGATAGGATATAGTCGATGGCAAGAAAGGATGGTAAGAGGCAAGAAAGAGTTGACGTCTTGAACTTTGAACTCGGACGAGTTCGTGTAAATCTGAAAGAAAGGGTAGTGCGATAGGAAGCGCTCAGCATATGCAATATGCAATGTACGTTGATACGAACATCAGCAGGCTGTCACGCTGTTGTGAAGCGATGGTGTCAGTTGTGCCCAGAAATAACGATGGGACGGCCAGGTTTGCGCCCGAAGTCACTGGGTCACGAACCTCATACACAGCACAGTCACGATACGGTCTTTAGCATGTCCATCAGTTGTAGAGAAATTTACGACCGGAATAACGAGTTTATAAGAAAGATAGGTTATCCCATCCTTTGAGAATTCGCGAAGACATACCCGTTTACATACCCTGCCACAAGTATTCAGCGGAAGTCCAAGATATCTCATCAAGCCATTCCGACCACTTCCTTAAGCTCCCTCAGCTTGCTTGTATCTTCTGAATGTCGGTCCAAGTTCGGCGGCGCTGCATCTTCTAGCGCGAGCAGCAAGTCGGGGTGATGCGAGTGATCGCTGATTAGAACAAAATGGATCAGAGGGGACGGGAGAGTCTTGGCACTTGCACAGTCATTCCAAAGGGTGTCCGAAGAACATAATCCAGAGCAGGGTTAAACAGTGTAAGAAGTACTGTATAATTTCGCCTTACCGTCGTTCCTGTGGCGTTTTCAGAAGTCTCCATGGACGTTCCTGAAGAATCCTTAAGGAAAGTGAGCCAAATCCGGTGTTAGAAAAAATGAAGTGGGATGATAACAACGAACTTACCTCCCCCCTCAAGTTGTTATCAGTCTGCAACGGAGACTAGGAAACGGAACCGACCTGAATGTCGTGAATTATACGATACTACTCGGAAGGTCCCCAGCCCCAAACGCCACCCGTGCTCTGTAGGGTCAACTCTCACAAACCCAAGGCCCGCTGGAGGAAGTGACAGATGAGCTCTCGACTATCAGAGAAGTCTGCCCGTTAGTTTCGGGGTTTCATCTCCGTTCACAGACCGCTTCCTGGATCGCCCAACGACCGTCAGATTCTGCAGGAAGTAACAAGCTATGTTAACGTACCCATATTCATCTCGCTTTTCGTCAGCTGCGCCTTGATCGACCGTAGCAAAGTCGGTGAGGATGGGTATCCGGAAGTCGTGCCGGTTGGATAAGACGTTCGTGGCGACGCTTAATTAGTCTGTGTCGTGGGCGAACGTGAGTGGCTCAGTGGCACTTTATGGGAAGCAGTACTTACTAACTTGGCGCTCACCAAATGAGACCGAACAAGTCTCTGAAAGCCAAATCCAAAGCACAGGCGTCTGGACGATTGATCGTGAAACATCGGCATCTTGCTCAATGAGGTCGCTAGTGGCGATTCGCTGGTTGCGGCTAACGCTGAAGGCAGCGTCAGGATGCGATCCGGTCGTCCCTGGACCATTCTTGAGGAGGGTGAAGTGAAAGTACGCATCGTCCTCCGGAATCTGATCAAGCGGGCCAGTCGATGAGGTAAGGATAGAATAAAGGAAGGTCTTTTGTCTGGTAGGATTGTGAAGGGTAGGGTCGTGCAGGGTTCGCCGTCGTGGATACGCCTTCTCGACACACGCACCTAAGTACTAAAGCTCCCTGATTAGTTCATGCGGCCGGGCCTTTTCCTTGTCACGTCCCTGTGCCTCCGTCTTCCGCCTTCCGCTCGCTTCCGGTCCCGTTTCCTACTCCTCAGCCTTTCTTTTCCGCTACCCAATTTCTATATGCAAGTCCTTTCGTTGGTCTGTTTTCGGCTTTCTTCGCCTCTTCGGTCTCTGTCACTCTTTCGTTCGTTAGGGGTCGGCCCGGTCGGAGATGACAATACATCCTCCGCTTTGTCCTCGTATGCTCAACGAGTACATACTCTTTAAGGTTGCATACAACATGAGCAAGAAGAAAGAATCAAACGAAAAGAACGAATGAAGATGTCGCGCAAGGCCAAAGGCAAAGGATGAGGACATCATCTACAGACTACAAAACGCCCAGACCGCCGGACCAGACCGACACCGTGACCAAGTGTAATTTGACTGACGCCTGACTGAGGTTATGGGTAACCCGCGCCGAGGCGTGGCCATATGTTATGAATTATCATCTGAACGATGTAATTACTGGACGCTCGATAACGGCAGTTTTGCGGTTGTCTAGTCGGGTCCGCGAAGGTGCCCATTCGCCGGCAAATGTCACGCCCGTCACTTCACCTACGCCTTGTACGCACGAAGTAAAAAGCGGACCACACTTTCTGCTACTTCCGGGTTCTTTCGAATGATTTAAGAATGAACATGCGACTACCCCACAGAGGTCAAATAGACGCCTAGACGGTTATTGGGCAACACCCGCACAAGCGGAAGCATTGGAGACGTAGCCTCAAAGGGCGCACTGACGAGGTGTTTGGTTGATCAAGCGTGTAATAATTAAGAATTAGAATAATCAACGGAAGCATGGTTGATCAACGATTTCTAAAGCTAAACACGGGGAAGGGGGACTGGCGACCACTGAATCTCGAACCTCCAGTCTCAATATGTAAAACCTTCCTACATAGAGTTAGGGACTCAGTTATCTGCACTTTTTCCCAAAGACATGGGCCCCGATACTGTAATAGGAAAAAGATTCCTAGCCAATTGGGTTGAGTGTGAAGCAGTGTGGCGTCGAGAGTCGGACTTCGCTTCGTAAGGATTCCCAAGGCCTTGGCCTCTACTACTATCTTCACGCGAACGAGCGAGGACCGTCGAACCAGCACCACTATTTCCACCTTCTTCCTACGCTTGGTCCTTCTCCGGAGTTCAGGTCACCTTATTACTGGATCCGGAAAGGCTCTGTGACCGAATCTTGCTCGTCCAATTGTGCCTCTTTGGCCTTAACCTTGCACATGAACGTGCCAGCCTGATGGGTCACCTCACGTCCGGTGATCTTCAGTTTCACCATCGTTATCTCGCTTTCTAGTCTTTCGTTAATCGTTGTTTCTGCTCTCTCCGGCCGGTTACGATATTTTCCTTCTGATCGATTATCCCTCCCTTAACCCTTTAACCACGTCACCCACCCGCCCAGCCCCGTTCCTTGTTTCCGATAGAAAGAATGTGAAAACAGCTCAAGTCGCCCACTATCGGCAGGCCAAGGGTTCCTGTGGCATGATCGATTGTGATTGGTTGCTTGCCAACCCCTACCCCACCTCCCGTATTTTTTTTCGCCGTGTCATCTACGTCTCACGGTTCGTGTGACGGTAAAGAGTGACCAATCGGCTGCCGCCATTTCTTCCTTAGCCTTTCAAACTTATTACTGATATGCGTGTAGGAAGAAGCTGTCGTTAGCGGCGCGCACGCCAGCCCCTGACTCTATCTACATGTTGGTGCAAACTGTTGGGTTAGAGGGATTGCCCATCAGGGCCCGCGGCTCCCTGCCGCTCCGCTGTCCGAGACCCCCAGCTGCCCAGCACGCCGGTTGCGCCCGGAACTGAGAACGCGCATCGCGATTTCACGAGATGCTCGCGGCTTAAATTATGAGATTTCTTCGTCGGCGAACTCCACAAACGGTGAGAGTTTTGAAAATTATTGATGAAATTTGTATCACTGCGACGTCATGAGTTTTTCTCGTATATAGTGCCCTGCCACACTCTCTAACGATGATTTCAACCCTCTCTCACCCCCTTCACATAAAAGACAATAAGCATGCCTACCCTGAGAATCTCTTTAATATACGTGGTTGAGTGACAGGGTCGGGGAGAATGCCACCGCCATCTCTTTGTCGGAGTTGACAATGAAGAAGAATGCAACCTCACATCCACCTACCCAATTCTTCGTCTCAGCAACACACAAGAGATCCGCTATTGCTTTGGCCATTTTTGGCTCGTTCTAAATATCTACTGATGTTGCGGTGAGCTGTACAACAAACCTAGTTGGATACCTGGCTGACGTAATGAAGCCTAAGCATCATATTAATTTTGATTTTGGTGTACATTGTTATGAATAAGATCTTTTTATTTGCGCGACTGAGAAAAGAGGCGAGCAACCCCCCGTCGCTGCCTTGCGACGTTGCAAGTTATGTAACAGCGAACATCCGATCTTTGACCATGTCCCACGGGTGTTCTTCCTTACCTCCTCATCGCCTACACAAATCTACACAAATCAACGAGCATTTACTGTAAGAAGACAAGGACGAACCGACCAACACCACCGCTGCACCTCTCAAAGGGGTTAACATCAACACAGCCTTAGTTAGCCTATATCGTCTTTCGGACCCCCGGCGCGCCGTCGCTCCCACGTTTTCAACCAATAGCGTACCCTGCGCGGGACTCATGGCGGACAGCACCGACAATCACTCCTCCCTTCCGACACGCAAGGAGGTCATTGACGCCTGCGCTCCTCCAAAAGACATCAACGTCCTCAAATACGAAGTTGATGGTGCTCGACCGCTCTTCATCAAATTCGGATACGACCTTATAGGTGGGGCAGAGACGCAGAGATACTTGTATGAGCAGTCAGTGCGGAACCCAAACGCTCCACGTATCCCTGCGGTTTACGACTCCTTCGAAATCGGTCGCGTTGGATACGGGCGGGGATACATCGTGATGGAATACATCGAGGCTCCAACCGTGGAGTATTGGTTGGAGAAGAAGCCAGATATGGCGGAGCTGTTATACGACAAGGTCGCTGAAGCCGTTCGCTGGATTTTAAACTGCCCGCTTCCTCCAGAGCCGCGATTTGGTCCAATGGGCCGGGGTCCCGCTCAGCACAGCGTCTTCGCCGATCTCATCGCCCCTTTGGCGTTTGACTCCCCAGACGCAGTCCAGCGTTATTTCAATACAGTACGTTCGCACCCCCATCTCACATGCGAGTCCTGTCAAAGAGTATCTGATAATCCCGGTGACAGGCTCTCACCCGATTTACCCCCAAGCGAGCACCGATCATCGCGCCAGTCGACTTTTCCAACGAAGAAGTCTGCTTCTATCACTGCGATATCCGACCACCCAACTTTCACTACGACCCCGAGACCCAGAAAGTTACGATCGTAGACCTCCAAAGCGTCGGGATAGGCCCCAAGTCGTTCGCGAGCTTTC
Organism: Tulasnella calospora MUT 4182; assembly: GCA_000827465.1. Classification (NCBI taxonomy): domain Eukaryota; kingdom Fungi; phylum Basidiomycota; class Agaricomycetes; order Cantharellales; family Tulasnellaceae; genus Tulasnella; species Tulasnella calospora. Next base: position 30,878 of record KN823162.1, read on the forward strand.
CATTTCACATGGAACCCCATCTAGACCGCGAGTTCCATCACGCTATAGCCACGCGCATCGACTACCCGGAGACCGAGAACATTGACGCGATGGCCAAGGCATCTGGCTACCTCTTGATGTGCGGTGGTTCGGCACTGGGTACGTCATGTTCACCGTCCCGTGGACGAGCATTGAACTTTATCACTCCGATAGGTCTGGACGAATCTGGTCATCCCAAGCCAAAACCTTTGAAACACTCGAAGAATATAGCCGCCGCGAAGTAGACCTGGGGTTTTCTTGGTGACACGTCGCTGACCAGACGGAGATTGGGCGTATGTTCCCTTTGACGGTCGGGACGATCGTCTACAGTGACAAATTGCTCCCATATCTTGCACCAAACTGTGTTCACGACTAGGCGTATCTGATTTATTAATTATACTTCGCTTTACGGGAACGCTTTGGGTAATATCGAAAGTACTTGCAAGAGCGGAAGACGGTTTGGTGGAGCAGAGTTGTCGATTGATACTTTTCCCTATCTTGGACAAAGAGACCTGTGTAATGAGTATTCAGGCTATCGCATAGACAAAAAATTGGCAATAGAACCATGAACTTTGCAGCCCAGGGATAAACGGGAAAGGATATGGTTAATAATATTTAAAGCAAGGATTTAAAGAGGGCAAGAAAGCAGTCGAACGATCACCCTTATTCCAACCATCGTTGACGTGTCGAACAACACCGTCGGTCTATTTCTAGCCCAAGTGACTAGTCGTTCAACTAGGTGAAGCAACAAAGAGTGTACTGTCAAGAGTCGAGGGGACGGTCGTGGAATCTGATTCGGCGCTCAATAGTTTTATCCGCTTGGGCAATCGATCTTGCGAACAAACATTCAGGTTCATTCTGCAGACGCAACGCAACCACTGATCATAAACTTTGGCACCCCGTGAAAAATATGAGATAAAATAAGGGAACAAGGACTTTGAAAGATAGGCGGTTAAGAAGGAAGACAACGGTACACCGGAATAACTCATGGCTTAGCAGGTGTCACATACAATCTCTCAATATCCTCCTTGTGCATCGCACATGCATCCTTCCTAAAAAGCATCAAGGGAACGAGCATTAGCTACTGTTTACCGGCGCTGGACTAGCTTCTCACCTCTTGATTTTCAGCGTCGGCGTCAGTGTCCCATTCTCCACAGCGAACTGATCTAGCGTCAAGTGGATGGCCTTGACGATCTCGAACCTAATCCCGAAGACCAAAGCGTCAGTCTCCCGTGCTCTTGTTGACATGCTAATTCTACGTACCCTTTCAATCCACCAGCCTTCTTGACCTGGTTCGTCATGCTGTCCAAAACGGCCTTGACGACAGCTGGTTCCTTGACAGCAGCGGCCAAAGCGGGTTCAGCCGTATGATCGAACTCGTGGTTGGCTTGTTCCTCGGCGATAATAGCGAGGCTAGCAGGGTCAGGGACAACTACAGCGATGAGATGGTCTCGGAGGGAGTCGCCGTGGAGGTAGATTTGACCGACAACGGGGTAGGCGGAGTAGAACTGGGTAGAGTGAAAGGACCTTTAGAACGCACGATGAAGAACCAAAAGGAAGGGTGTGGACTTACGCTCTCCAACTTCTCCAAAGCAACGTACTCTCCTTGACTGAGCTTTATGATGTTCTAGACGCGATCGATGATCTTGAACCTTCCACGGTCGTCGAGTTCGGCGACGTCTCCGGTGTGGAACCATCCATCTTTGTCGATCGCCTCGGCAGTCAGCTTCTCGTCTGTGAAGGATGGGGTGAATCCCTCCGTCAGCGGCGTTTCCTGAATGGCAGTTGGGACTTTCAACCGACCTTTGTAGTACCGGCTGAAGACATTGTCCCCCTTGAAGCACAACTAATGAAGTTTACAAACAGCCATCAGTCCTCACTTCCACTTTCACTTTCCATTGGTCTCTCGAACTCACCTCTCGTCTTGGGTTGGGCTTATCCTCGCTCGTGTACCCAAGCTCAGAAACATCCACAAGCTTAAACTCCTCGAAGACGGCCGCACCACCAACCGTTCCCGTGGCGGTGGCATCGTCGTCACTCCAAGTTCGAGTTCCAAACGCACAGGTCTCGGTCAAGCCGTAACCTTCCACCACCTCGCATCCGACGAACGAGATCTTCAAAAAGTCCATGACTGCCACGTTGATAGGCACCGAGCCGGAAGTGATGCAGCGCACTTGGCCACCGAGAACGGCTTGGACCTGGAAGGGGAGCCGAGATCCGTGAGCGACAGCAACATCCGAGGAACCGAGGCAAACCCCACCTTCTTGAAGACGATCTTGTCCCACAAACGGTGTCGAGTAGATCCATTCGCATGGAGGTTAGCCAACTTGGTAGCCACAGCTCGTCGGAAGAGGGAGCCTGAACGTCCCAACTTCCGTCAGACCACGTAGACACAGGGGGACAGACTTGGCATGCCTTTGATTCCAGGAGCCCGAGCATTCGCCATTGGACCCATGTAAATCCGATTCAACACTCTAGGGAAGCCAACCGAAACGTCGGGCATACGCATCGCATCTCTTTCGGTGCGCCAGTTGTTCCTAAAGAATAGCAGATCAAAGCGACTTGGTCCAGCGTTGCCTTGATAGGCTCAGAGGGGTTCTTCTCCCCCGTCTTCCTCAACTGTTCCGTATTTTTCTTCAGGCTGGATTCTCACCAGGTAAGGACCGTCAAATGTTAAACGTCGATGCCGTTTTCCTTACCAGCTTCGACGTACTTCTTCTTCAAATCAACGTCGAACGGGTCGAACGACACGATAAGCTTGAGCTCAGGGCATGCCGCGGCGTTGTCGATGAGTGCTGGGATGTGGTTAGAGGTGCAGAAGATGAGGGAAATTTCGGAGTGGTTGATGAAATAGTCTGAAGTTGCGGGATGAAAGCGAAAATGAGGTTCCTATTGATGATGCGAAACAAGGACGTTAAAAGGCTCACCAGCGGCGTTCGGCCCGGGAGTGTCATATGGGGCGACACCGACCTTGTTGTAGGCCTGGCACGCCAAGTCGGTAATTTGCCATTCTGGGATGATTAGGCCGACGGGTAATCAGTCCAAAGGTTCATGCTGACTCATTCAGGGTGCAATCCGTACCTGGTCGGCTTACCGCCCACATACCAACAGCCTTGAAATCGTGTCCCTTTTGCAGCTTACCGCTCTTGAAGTAGCTTTCGAGAGCGCTACCAACAGCACGGCGCCTCTTGTCGACTTCCGCGTAAGTTTTCCATGTGTACTCAGGTGCGAAGGTGACGGCGGGTTCGGTGGTGAGGACAAACGGGGAGGTTGGTGGCCCGGGAGTGGCGTTGCAGAGCACCGCTTGCCATCGTCTTCGTCGACGAATGGATGAGCGGGAGAGACCGTGCTCATACCCTCTTCTTCTTAGTACGCGAGGAAAAGGGAGGGTAGCACAGAGGACATCAAAGTTCATGTCGTTGGGGGCAGGGAGAGGTCCTTGGTTGTCCTACGATCTAATTCTGTGTCGCGGGATGGGCGTCCTAGATGATAGAGTGCTGGCTTCGACGGAGGTCAAACTCGCTCGTCGCCAGAGCCCCTCTGATGGCCACCGCTTTGAATCTGATGAGTGCCTCTAGCAGCTCGTTGTTGGTCGTCGGCTGATTCTAGTACGAATTGCTTGGTTCAGGCGACCGCCCAGCGACCTGTAAGGTGAACGGCCACCGGTAGTGCGTGGGGCATCGTTTCAGATAAAGAGAAAGGAAAAGAGTAGAATTGTCGAACGGAGAGGTGAAATAGACGGACAAGTTGCTGATAGCCCAGGCAGTTGTGGTAGGAGAGTTGCAGAAATGAGTGCTATTGTGGACTGGACCAGAATTTCGAGCCCTGAGAGAAAAACACCCCGCAATCTCCAGTCAACCTGAGCACCTCACCACGATGGCCACAACGACAGGACGAATGTCCAGCCGTTACAACATCAGAGCCAAAATGCTTTATGGCGTCGAGGAGTCCATAGCCGTGATGCATTCTACAAGGTCTCGCAACAGCTCTGCCATTGATTACGTCACCGGACCTCAGTTCAGAATGCCTTTGTTAGGAAGTTGAACGGGCACCAGTCCTGCGTCAATGCACTGGGTAAGTGTCTTACCAAAAAATAAATAATAATGTCATTGAACGAGTCACGCGAAAGAATGGACCAAAGGGGAAGGTCGATGGCTCGTCAGCGGAGGCGACGGTAAGACCGCTTTTAACGAATTTCGAATGCAGGCTGATCGGTCGCTTCTATCAGACAGGCAACTGCTGTTCTGGGATATCTATACAGACGCTCCAACCTATTCCGCACGACTCCCAACACCAAGAGTGGGTGCCACTTGCACTCCCTTCTGCGGCCGGGTCTAACGGGACACCCAATTAGGGGATCATACTCTCCGTCGCAGTGAGCGCAAGCAATTCGCATGTTTTCTGGTAAGGTTTTCCCGCTCTCCAATGTTGCGAACGCTCATTAACACCTGACTCCGCAAGTGCCGGATGCTGGAATATTACAGGCATCTACCACCACCACATCCCAGTCTCGCTGGAATCTTCCTCGTCGGCTACCAACCCCCCGCCACCGAGTGGTAGCTCCATAATACTGAGCACAGACCAAGCTGTTAGTGCTTCTACCGTTTTCAAGAATACTTCGTTGACGGCGTTTCATCCCGCAGGACACCATCAACGACCTCTCCACGCATCCCTCGAACGACAACCTTCTTTTGTCTGGTGGTTCAAACTGCAAAGTACTCCTCCACGACATTCGCACTAACGGTGGTCAGTCCCATCTGCTGTTAGGGGGCGAGGTCTCGGGCGTGAGGTATCATCCTGCTTCGGATGGGAGATTGTTCGCTGTTTGTACTTCTGCCGGTAGCGCCGAATTGTACGACTCAAGGATGGCATTTGGAGGAGAAGTTGGAAAAGGTTGCGTAACGAAGGCAGGAACGCTATTCTACGTTATGGTGAAGAGACAGAGCACTAAAACACTCCTCGTGTGCAGTACGTCACCAAAGTGACCAAGCCAGGGTTGACCTGGCTCGCGCAACCAGATGTAAGTAGTTTGGCTTTCGACACCGAAGGTAGTCACACTTCACACATCTGTAACTACATTCGACATGTTGACAACGGCTACTTCCTCACCAGGTTCGCTACTCGCTCTCACATGCCAAGTCTGTTTCTGGTCCCCCGTTCCTTCGACTCTCCCGCTGACGCCCACATTCGAAGGGCCATTCCCCGACGATATATAACCTCAACGACCCTTACCCCCTTGCAATATGCAGTTCGGCAACCTTGCCTGACGGCTCACCGATACCAGCTGGACAACCTGGTTATAAGACGGCGGTCACGATGAAGGTAAGTGACTCCCAATCACTGACGCAACTTTACTAGTGGGATATTGGGGATTGACCACCCGCTTTGCAGCACGGCTCCTTTCGAAGCAACGGCGGTACGACTTACTACGCCGCAGGGTCGGAAGACTTTCGGGCGTACATCTGGAAGATACCACCAACGGAACACCTGAAGGAGCAACGACGGACGATGACGACTGACGAGTGGCTCTCTGGGCGAAGCGGTGAAATGAGCGGGGTATTCGGTGCGCCTGTTTGATGAGGGCTATCGAGAATTACATTGACCGCGTAACATCTACCGCCAACGTGCACAGCATACGCGCCGGACCGAAGTACGACCCCACTAGTTCCAG
>KN823162.1:36668-59129 GCA_000827465.1 Tulasnella calospora MUT 4182
GCCGTCTCACCTAGGGCACAGCTCGATCATCAACACTGCGCTGTTCCACCCAACCTTACCCCTCCTCGCTACATCCGGCATCGAGCGGTTCATCCGTCTCCACCGGCCCTTCCACGCTCCCGGTTCTTCGGATTCCGAGGACAGTTGGACTGAGGAATACCCGCCGACTCGGAACCCACCAAAGCGACTGAGAGAAGAAACCGAAGAAAGCAGTCTTGCAGACACGCTCGCTCTGGAAGCGAGTTCGGACCCGCTCGACAGCCCCACTATATCTATGTTTGATAGGTAAGCGGCCTAGGGAGGGATCGGCAAATGCTGTGAAGCGGATGGTCCCTAATACTTTCTGCTTTCCTGCCAGAATCATCCAATCAGAGGGCGACTTGGACATATTCGATAAGCGGTCGAGTCAACGAGTGGTGGACAGCGAAGATGAAGACGGCGACAACTCAAGTGAGAGCAGTGGTAGCGAGAGCCAAGGGGAGGACGGCGAAATTGAAATCGAGATTTGATGCGATATTAATCAGTGAATGACACTTGCGTACCGAAAACTTGGACCTGTCGGGCACACGCGACAGCCAAACATCGTCATGGACTTTGCAGCTGATAGACAGAACTTTAGGGGATAAACTCATGGAAAACTAACGCCCCACAAGGCCAACACGGGCTACACTCAAACGGAGCAAAGGCTTAGTAGGGGTCACTTACAATAACTACATAGCCTCCTCGATGCCCTAACAAACCTGGATCGTCAAGGCCAACAATGAGCCAAGGCCATCAATTTCGTTGCTTTGAAACATTGATATTCGCCTTACAGGGGCGGAGTGCTCAGTGCTACGTTACCATAAGGTTGCTAAATCTGTCTATGAAGCATTTATGAAAGGAGGAACAGACGGACCGACGCATGTCGCCATGGACATGTTCAATCAAGTTATATACCAGACAAATCAGAGTGACTTATATATTATCCATACTAGCTAATAGCTAAACCGGGTTACAAACTCGGTGCAGGGGACACGTCTGAAAATCGAACCCATCTGCCGAAGACTGTGACAAACACGAGCCGGCCGTGCGAACGCAATATCTTGAGGGCATCTGTCTAGTACTGTGGGGGCAACTAGATTAAGCGATCGTACTGAGAAATTACCCATTGTCCTTCATAACCGAGGGTGGTTGGGTCGGGGACTTCAATAAGTGTTCTTCAGGAATGATGTAGCGCTGTGTCGGTTGACTTACGGACTGGTAGCCGGCGGTTCGTTGCCAGCCGATCGACTGTTCCTTGCCATGATCGGCAATTGCTACTTCGGATGTGGACGATGGCTTCAAGGCCGTGAAGAGAGGTGGTCGCTCGATGTGGTGAACGCGAATGGGGCGAAGTCTGCTCGATGGATTGCCAGCCATTGAATGCACGTGACTTGCGTACAAAAGGTGTACTACACATCTCCGATTGGAAGCAATGGGGCTAGAGATGTGAAGCAACCTCATCTTCCGATACTCTTAAGCCAATAAGAATACATCTGAGAAGTAGGCCGCTCTTTACCGCAGCCTGTGCGGGGCTCAAATGCATCACGTCCCCGCGAGCAGTACGACGTCGTCGAAATCGGTCCCGTCAGATCACGTCTGCACCCAAATCCCCAAGCCTATATCTTGCACTGAGCAAACGACAGTGATACCCTAAAGCTGCTTGTACTAAGAGCTATCCATGCCCTGCCTTCTAAACGAGTCCGCCTGGACTTCTCTCACATCTTGTACACTGTGAAGATGCGGTCGCCAAACACCATCTAAACCCTTGTCACCCCTTGAAGCGCATGTTAGTTCCATATCCAGAACGCTCAGGTCAGGTCATAGCGTACCAATGGAATGAATGGAACGAGTCAACCTCCAGTCCCTCCTCCCACTTTTGACGAACAAAAGTGGTGTTAAGCGGTGGCGTCCAAATCCACCAATGGTCAACAAAGGCAATGGTTTGGTCACGCGGGAGAATGAGGTGGAGTGTTGTTGGGAGAGCCTATTTCGTCCACGAACTGGGTTAGCGTGGAGCCCATCAAGAGAGAAACGAGTGAACATACGATCTCCAAAAAACAGTCAGTCTCCAAAAAGTAGCCTAACGTCTCCAACAGGTCGTCTCTTAAAGCACCAGGAACGTACAACGTATCTGCTGATCCACCAATAAACCGGTCCGGCTGTCCCGTCAAGCCTTGGAGGCGATCGCGGAAATCCTTTCGGACTTTTTGGTACCCTGGCCAGCAGACCTCCAAGCCGACATGGGGTTCTCTGTTGGCCCGCCGAAGAAACTGTAAGCACACCTTCCCTGTTTACATGGGCGAATGTATTGGAAAGGACTTACCCCCACCACCACTGCCATCCTTCCTCTCCAAAGGGAACGAACTTCTCCGCGTAACCTCTGGGGGTGTCTGTCGACACCGTCGCAGGAGGTGGATGCTTATCGCTGGCCTTTTCGTTCGCCTTGATTTTCGAGAGCGACGGGTTGGGTATGTACTGACCGAAAGGACTGTGGTACCAGATTCGCTCTTGCGGGAATTGCGCCAACCGAGGAACGTTCAAGAAGGCATCAAAAGGTGCCCAAAGATACCCCGAATAACATGGGTTGTCTTTCACTGCGGTATAGAACATGTGATGGGCCTAACTTGGAAGGGGTTTGGTGAGATATGGTCAAACAAGGAGATTCTCTAAACAGAGATTCTGACCATTCGTCCGGCCATCTTGTACCACCCAGTAAAGTCTTCGTCAGACTGATACGAATCAATAAAAACGTCGTAGGAATGGTTGAATCCCTTGTCTTCTCGGCTCGCTGGTCCAATGTATAAGATCTGTGGGTGTGTAATTTGTTAGGTCGCGGTGAGGGGCTCTTCTTGGGACGACCCACATTAGGGAAATAAGGCGCATAGGCTTCCCGGTGTGCGTCCAAATTGACGTCGTATCTTGCATGACTGAAGAAGACGACCAACAAAACGTCGTCAAACGCATGGAAGGTCCGTGTACCATTCCATTCTGTCGAGGGAGGGAGTGGCGGCCTGATGCACTGGGTAGATGAAGTCGAAAGTGCCAGTGAATTAACTGGAGAAGGGATGAACATAGCGTCGCGTAACCCGAGAGGGTCGATATGCCACTTTGCTTCTCCACGTTGATCTTCCCCATACGCGGACCAAAGCCCAAGCGAGAGGAGAAGCGCGAGACATGTTCCCCAAATAGCAGCGGATGTCTTCGGTAACCAGCGAGACTCCGACTCCGCTGGTGGTGAATTGGGTGGCGAATCCGCTGAGGTCCATGCTCGCCAGAAGGCAAACGCGCCATATATTCCCAGGGCGGCGATAAAGACTTGGATAGTTTGCTGGTCCGGCATGACCTGGAGGATCTCGCCATGTACAGGCAGGAGCAAGGCTGATGAGAGGAGTGTAAGGGAGCAGAATGCAAATGCGGAGGTATCTATCAGGGAGCATTTGGTTAGAGCTTTTGAATCAAAACCAAAAGGAAAGAAAGGAGCTCTTACGCTTGATGACAGCTATTGATGCAACCCCAATACTGGATTGCAGCCCGACGTGGATGAGGTATGAGAGGCTCCAGGATATCGAAAATGGGGACGAAGAAAGGAAGAATGCCCCGATATATAACGGTACGGTTATACTGAAGAGGACGAGACTGAGGGTGAACAAGGACATGGCATGGTAACGCTTAAAGATCTGCCAAAAGCGGTTCAATTCAGGATGTGGTTCGCGCATACGATCTGAGGCTGGGAAAAGTAAGACTTACAAGTTCGAAAGCAAGTAAAATCAGAGAGGTACAGACGGGCGTTGCAACGAAAACATTGAGGTCAGAAAACGTAGATGGTATCACAGGCGAGGGGAGAATTGAAGCACAGAACTGCACGGCAAGGGTTAGTTATCTTTATTTTTCGTATCAGATAGTGCGAATCGCTTACTTGTAATAATGCAGGTGTCCACAGAGACTGTGTAGCGGAACGGCCAAGTAGAAATCGCTCATTCAATGCAACAAAGACGATGCTTAATGCAGCCGCGGGATGTATTGGTGCATTTTCCCATAAGGTAGCTCGGGTGAACCTCTGAAGAATAACGGTAAACGTGTGCGCTGAGAAAGGGCGAGAGTCAGAGCGGCACCTACTGCGAAATCCCCAATAAGGATAAGGCATGCCAAGAAAATCAGCGGCAGAACATGCTGCCGCCCTATTTGACTCGCTCCGGCATCCTGCAGCTCGATATCGTCGTCCAGGACGACTTCCTCTGGGAGTTCTGATAATGCGGTTCGACCATTGGGGTCAGGAGGATACTCATGAGAGCGACTGGAAGCGTGATTGCCATTGCTGAGGCTGCGCCGACCCAGGCCACTTCCTTGGATAGAGCCTCGTCTGCCCCGACTTATTTCAGCATCGACAGGAGGTGGTCGTGGTCTTTTGTCGGACTCGTTGAGTGACGGCCGACGAGTGCTGGAGGTCGAGCGTCGTGGTGGAGAGCGATGTCGGGGTAATGGGGTGTAGGCGGCGTTTGAGACTGGGAGTTGGAGACTTGCGCCGCGACTAGCTCGCTCACGAGTCATCAGGAATCCACAGATAATTATCTTGAGTGCATCCACAAGCGCGTAGGTTGCTGCATAGTCGCTGAGGGTGAACTGGTTGCCGGTATTGGGATTATTTTGGAGCAAACCGCTAGCCGTTTGGAGGGCAACAAGAGCGAGCTGCTCCACAGCTCATGTCAGTACTGGAGTACATAGGTGTAGTAGATGTAACGATTGTGCTCACTGACAGACCATCTTTGAGAGTTACCCAGTTCCCCCAGTGACAGCGGAACCTTTCGAGGCGCTTCGTTTGGCAGTCGAACTTGCAACGACGAATGCAACCCCCTCCGCAGGAGTGAAGCCATCGAGGAGTCCAAGGATCGAGCGAATTTGGTCTTTGTTGATGCTGGGACGTGCTACAACGGACTTTGGGCTGCCAAGCTTGACGGTCGGGATCGGCTGGGTGAGGTGGAAAAGATCTGAAAGCTGACCAGGACCTCATCGAAACCCTGAGCTCTCAATCTCCCAATTCCACCAACGACTCGGTTCGAATGGGCGACTATGGAGTCAAGGTCACTTACAGCGGCCCAATACTCTTCCTTGCGTCTGGACAATGGACGTATACGTTCACATCCTTGAAGGAGCGGCTCCCTCTGCGAAACTTGCACTGGAGATCTGTTTCCAGACCGTCTGTGCGGAGTGTCCAGGAGCTGGACGTCGAACTCGTAGCTTTAGAATCCGTACGCGACGAGCCATCCTCACAGATTCCCACTACTCTTCTGGAGCGTCCTCTCTTGAACATCTACTTTGTTACATGTGAGGTCAGTAGCTCAGCAGGGCATGGGCATCCACTTCCAGCGGACATCACACCCCTCGCCTTTGCATACAGGATGCGGACACGTACAAAAATACCGTCAAGAAACAGATACGAGACTGGCACACTGCAGTCACCCAACGAAAAAACCAAGAATGGCTCATTTGTCTTGTCATCCGCCCTGACGCTGAAGGGACTACTAAGAGGCTGTTCCAGCGAGGAACCCTGCTCGACAAGATTAGAGCGGATTTCAACGTGCCGAAGAGAGAAAGGTGCATAAAATCCCATTGTCATTTTTCACCGCCTAAACCTGACGATACTGCAAAACCTGCTTCTTCTCATAGATGTGTCCAGCTCGCCTGGAGCTTTGGCTCCGAGGACCCAGCTGCATGGACAGACTTGATATCCAAGATGAAAGAGGGTATCATATCGAGCTTCGATGCAAACATCATCCAGCGGGAAGAAGAGGTCAAGCGATCCGAGCTTCAACGCCAAATGCCAGGCTGGAACTTCTGTACCTTCTTCATCCTCAAAGTGGGTACTGTTTTATGGTATAGAGATTCTCCCCGCTTCAACACGCACCTCTCCTCAGGAAAGTCTAGCGAGCTCTTTTGATGGCATGAACCTCACAGAAGATGCACTCATTCAATATGACGAGCTCGAAGCCTCGTTCTTCCAAGTCTTGAAAGGTAAGAGTCTTTACGTTGGGGTTCTCATGCCTGAAACTTGCCTTACCCGATCGGTCAGAGAAGAATCTTTCTTGGTTCGGCCAGTTAGGAGGGACGGCTCCAAACGACGACTCAGCTCCACTTCTTTCCGTCACAAAGAAGCCGTACCGAGAACTTATCCTCTCAAACACGATCACTGTGTTCGACTTCAGAAGCTATCTTCTTGCTCGTCAATGTTTTCTCCTCGCTCGTCTAGGGCAACTTGCCGAGGCGGCTGTCAAAGCAGAGAGATTCATCACATCCTTTGCCCGCACATTACGGGAGAATAAGGTTGGCTATATTTCATTTTATAGTGACTGAATAGCTTCTTATCGGCTAATTTCCTCAAGAGAGACCTCAGTGATTTCTTCCTGGAGTCATGGATATACTCGGCTGCAATTGGGGTCGTAAACCAGTGTGATGCGTGGGCAGATGCAGCGTCCCTCGAACCTCCAACTATGGTCTCGCTGAACGCGGCAAAGGCGGAGCTTCTTGATCTTGCCAGATCCCAAGTAAGTCGCGGATCCTGTAGTCTATCCACCAACTCTCTCCTGATTAGCTATTTACTCTACAATCAGTTGGACAAAATTGGTATCCGAAAAGGCTATTTGCCCTCCATACATCCCTTTTCAATGTCCTTGCCTTCCTCAGACCTAGGGTCTACGCAAGATCCCCCGCCTGAACATGGTGAAGCCCGAATCTCGTCGCCGGATCTGATTGAAGCCCTGCGAGGACGCGACGAGTTCGACAGATTGTATATCACGACGACGAATAGAACAATTCAGACTTACAACTCATGTAGCAGACGTCGTTTCGCTCTCAAATTGCACGCAAGTCTCGCTGCCCTTGACAAGTGCGTTTCTCTGGACTCTTCATACCTAGATCGAGTGACCATAACATGTATGACACGATAGTGCTCGGCAACGACACCCCTCGGCACACGCGGTGTTCGCGTCACTTCCTGGCCACTATGTAGCTCAAAAGTGGTCTTCGCTGGAAGGATTTGTTCTGCTTAGGAGCATGAAATGCTATCCCCAACTTGACCGGCCCAAAGACAAGGAATGGGCCACTCAAGCGGTTGCTTTCCTGCACGCCTTGGTCATCCATGGCGATGATCAAGACAGCCAAGCGGAAGAGCCTAGTGAAAATAGTTTTGCTTCGATGCTCTGTGGGGAGAAAATTGAGTTCGTCAGGGAACTTGTAGATGGCTTGCGAGATGCTGTGTCGCTCGAGGACGGTCAGTGGCTAGCCAACCAGCTAGACTTCGAAAGGCTAATCTATGATCATAGAGCTTGTCGTTCAGAATCACCCTGCCTTTTCAGTGAGACTGGAAAACGAAAGTGGTCGACTCCTTGAGACAGAAGATGGCTCAATTGTCGACGTGATAGTCGTGAACTCGCTGCAAGTTGTGCGTCCGAGTTCGATGTCGACTTCGCTGGGCCTCTTACTCATCTCGTCCATCCGCAGGGTGTTTCATCGAACTGTGTATGCGTCAAAGTCATCGGTGGTGACGGCGAGTTATTGTTCTCGCCTTCGGAAGCGGAAGTATCGCTTCCGCCAGGTCAAACTCGTCTGAGCTTGTCATGTCGAGTACGGTTATGCCCGATGCTCTCGAGAAGTTATATTGAATCTAGAAATGCAGATTCCGTGCGCTGGTCTCTTCAAAGTCGATAGCAGCTTCGTCCGCGTGGGCAAAGTAAAATTCGAATACTCTACCAGCCCACCGACAAATCGGATGCAGAAGCCAGAGAAGGAAAATAGAAAGATCAGTCAAAAGCCCCAAGTCCTAAGGCTACCTCGCGACGGTCAGGCTTTTGACGTCCAACTTGCGTTCCCTGACAACGGTACGTCTGGTACCCTTGAGCGGAACGAATTCGAGTGACGAAGCTCTCCACCTCTAGTCATTCTCGATGCAACCCCCCACCTTATGCTATCTGTCCACACTGGTCGAAACCACGTCACGAAAGCGACTGTTCGGCTCCGTCATCCCACGGGCGAAGTAGTATTCAATATCGAAGAGGCTGATGTTTGCCAAGGCAGTACGCGTTTATTTCCTTGATGAAGCCTAAAGATAGTATTAACTTTCACTCCTAGTTCCAACTGATGTGATTGAGTTTTCGAAAGATTACATCGATATACGAGATGCTCCTCCAAACACCACCCTACGTGTTAACGTGCCGTACTCGGGCGTTCGACTGGACACGATTAAGGTGAGCTCTGGGGTCTGCTGGTCCTTCAGTGCCCTCATGAAAATTGTTAGGTACTTGTGTCTGTTGACTACTGGACGACAGAGTCCAACGACATCCAGCGACAGTTCACTCGGTCACGGCAAGTTTCAACAGCATTGCCGCTGGCTGTAAACGTTCAAGATTACTTTCGTGGTACAAAGTGCGTAATATTGATTCCTTGCTAACGCATCGCCTCCATTAAGACAGCTTTTAGACTTTTCTCTCGGTTCTCCATTCGTTGCGCGACTCAGCAACGACTCTATCTATTGGATGCAACGTTGGAAGCGAGGTCATCCACTTCAAGGCTTAAGATCTCCCGCTGTCGCCGGTCCGGACACATTGCCGAGGTGTGTAGGAATCCTCAATCAAGATGACCCTACAGCTGACGTCCCTCGCAGCCAATGATTCCGATGAGACCTATATATCACCTTTTTATGATTGACTCAGCAGAACGTGGCAATGCTAATGGTTCGTATTTCGCCATCCATCACCGTTTCAGCACGCCAACCTTAACTCCAGAACCCGAAACTCTTGTCTTGCGACTACAATACCGCCCACTGAAAGAAGGTGGGATTTTATTTATGTGGATTCGTTGTCTTAAAGCAATTGATTCATCCACCGTTTGTCTAGAAATTGAATCCCGAGTCACAGATGCGATTAACGTGGTTTCAGAAGATCATCCAGAGCTGATCGATGACAAGGCTTGGTTATGGAGCGCTTTAGTGGAAGGGATAGAATCTGGTGATCGGTGGCAAGAACTATTGAACGGAAGAAAGTTGAGCGGCCTTTACGAAGCAGTGAAGGCTCGGATCCCCGATGAAGTTGAAGCAAAGGAGATAGAACGGATTTTAGCAGGGCTATCGCGGGTTGTGGAGGTTGGCTGGGTTACTCAATTGCGAAAGGAACTCGAGTTCAATTCTATATTGCAGGGACTTCAGCAACCACCCAAACCGGAGCCAGAGGTGGCGGAGCAGTGCCGGACTCTTTCTATTCCCGTTGACCTACCCACCGTCAACGTGCGTATGCAACGTTACAATTATGCAGTTTTGCTAAATCGCCGCCCTTTCAGATTCTTAATGCAGCACAGCTCATGATTCCCATTGCATCGACAGAGGCAGTCTTCTCTGGTCAGCCTTTGCAAGCAATTCTTACCATATCAACGTCTTTTCATTGGGGAAGTGGTTCGGCTCCGAGGGACGGATATCCGTTGCGCTTCGACGTTGACCCGGATGTTGCTGGGAATTGGCTAATTAGCGGTCAGAGACGAGGCGAATTTGTTGCAAAGGCAAGATCTCTCGGACTGAATAAACAATTGAGCCTTTCCTGACCCTACACTTTTCAAGGACAACTCCACGTATGAAACCAGAATTACATTGGTTCCTTTACGGGACGGGGCTCTCCTCCTACCAAAAATCGTAGTCACTCCCGTTGTCGACGACCTCGATGGCGGTGACGGCGAACCTTCATGCGAGACGCACCAAATCCACGCGGCGGAGAGAATTAACGTACTCCCTCGCAGTGCCCGCTCAACCTACATTGTAACAGTATCATAATGGGTCATTCCTTAGGCAACGTTACTGAGCTGCGATGCGCTTCGGATGATGGGTACTTGGTATGAAAATGATCATTCTACGGGGCCTATGAAGGACTGGTTGCTCGGTACTAGTTGTATGTTGGATATAGCAGCAGTACAAGGAGGAGTGCCAATCGAGGGGGTAGAATTAGTGCTCCAATGGCTTTCATTTCCGCCCTCTACGTTTGGTTGACCAATAGCTTGACTACCCCTGGGTCTACCATCCTTCTTAAACACAGCTTGCACCTGTTTTCGAAGAATCTTTGCCACTTCACAGACATCTTCTGTCTCAGCTTCCGGCCCGACGACTGGTTCAGCTACCAATTTTCCCTTGCTTTTACGGGAGAATCGGCCTTCAGAAAGAAAGCTCCCAAGGTCCGACGTAGCGAACGACTTAATGGCAGCAAATCTCGCTGATGCCCGCTGTTTGTATCCGCTCTCGCTGACCGAGTAAGACCAAATAAGGAATTCGAGTTGACGGGCGGCCTCGCGAAGTACGTCGGATCTACGAAGGAAATGAGATTAAGCGCTGCTTAGGACTTTGATGTGACTTGCCTTTCATTCCCATTAAGGTCCTCTGCCTCCATTTTGGCCCAATAATCCTCTCCCCGAAGACCGACCATGAATCCTTTGTGGAGGCCGGTCCTCAACTTCTGCACTGTTTGATTGCGAACCTCAAGCTGGGATTCAGCTGGATTAGCAACTGAGAATTCAGGGGACCAGTAGTGAATAAGCCTACAGGAATCTTTCGGGAAGATGGTGCCTCCAGATCACCGGTCTCTGTGTCAAATCTGACGGGTGATGCTACAGACCGTTATGAATGAAAAGGGGCGTACAAGTGGCGTGGGGGAAGCCCACTTACAACCCACATCATCATAGTTTGCGACTGGTTCTGGTGTCAGGCGCCCCGTTGAGTGCGACGGGCCGACGGAGGAGAGGCTGCCAGTAGAAGCGGTTCGCGCGATGGGCTTGAGTTGTGTGGAGTCTGTAGTGCCGTCATCTTCCTCATCACTTATTATTATAGCTTCATGCGGAGCGTTAGAGGTGGGCCCGCTAGAAGAGCTCGTCTTGAAAGGCACCCTAAAACCTCCTGGGCCGTTTCCACGTCGCTGTGGCATGACGTCTACGCGCCAGGCTGAGTAAATAAAATCAGAGCATCAAACCAAAAACTCACGTAGCCCATGAGAAGCGGCTCCTCCTTCAGAATAGAGCGTCGTCTGCCGCAGCTTCTTCGACTTTGTACTATCGGGCTCATCCAGCTCCATGTCGGATCCTTTACGTGAAAGCTTTAACTTGGACATGCCTCCTTCACCTGTGCCTAGGTCATTTGAGCCAGTTCCCAGTCGCCGCATCATTACTCCACCGGCTCCTCCAGGACCACCAGTATGCCAGAATCCGTCCTTTGCAGGGGCCACCGGAGGACGTCCGTGAGAAAACTTCATGTTCGACCCTCCTGTGGTCGGTACACGTCCAGCAAGATTTGGAAGTCTGTACGTCGTGGGGGGATTGGAATGAACCGTGGATGTTGAAGTCTGCATCCAGCTCTGACCAAGGGAGCTCATTCCATTGGCTTGTACGCGCATGACTGGATACCCGTCATCATCCTCCTCGTCCAGGTCATTGGCGTTGGTTGTCGCCTCCCGTTCAAGCATAGGCCGTTGGGTGGAGATAAAGTCGTCGGATGAAAGGGCGGCTTTATTTTTCTTTGTCTTCTCTGGGTATTTGCAGACCTGGGATTAGAGGAGATTCTGTTAATGCTAAAGCAACCCTTGCTATTGGAAGGACTCACGTCACACATCCTGTTGCAGTAGCGTGCGAGAACCTCAGGATCCGAGGTGTCGACATTCTCTCCGAAATATCTGCAAATGTTCTAGCCATGTCGGAGTCAAGACAAGTGAAGCGCAGTGACTGGATGATCAACTTACGACATGCCGGCACTGGTCTGCTGATTCACAGAACCTAATCAACTTCAAACGGAGAGAGTAAGCCGGATACTGGAAGCGATGCACTTGATCTCGTACTTGGTCAAGGCTGTCTGGGGCTCGTTGAGAAGGAGGCACACCGCCAATTTGAAGATTCCGACGCTCTCGAGCCGCATGTCCGTTGCGCACGAGCTTTTTGATCTTGACTACATCCTCACGAGCTATAACGAATGAATTAGTTATTTCGAATCGTCTTCCGCTTCTGAGGTCCTCACAATAATATATGATGCATTTAGAAGGCTAGAAACGTTGCTGTTCAGAGCGTCGGCTCGAAAGAGTTAAAACCCCTTGCTCACCAGGCCATCTCTTCCAGCACGACCTGCGGACCCAAGCATTAATCAACAGGGGCAGCTAAGCTCTAGATTAACTACCCTTACCGGTTTCCTGGTAGTATCCTCTATAGAAAATAAAAGATCAGCTGTCGTCAAGCCTCCACCACCCCGTCTAGTTACCCACTCGAACGATTGAGGCAAGTCGAAATGTATAATATAACTGTGGTATCTGGTCAATGCGCTGCGTGACTAGCGAGGCTCGATGGACCGACCGGACATCAGCTTTGTCGATCCCCATCCCAAAACAAACGGTGGCAACCACCACATCGCACCGATCCCCTTCCGACCAATCCCGTAACGTCGCGTCGAGCCGAACGCGAGGAACCCCTCGATGATATGGACGCGCGTGCATTCCCTTCCCCCGAAGAAATTCAGCAAGCTCGTCGCAAGTCTGCCTTGTTCGAGCGTAGATGATCCCGCAAGAGGGAAATCCGCGTTTTCGGGTAAGGTCGGAGATGTAGTCGTGTATCGCCGCAAACTGGGAATCTGGAGCTGGGAGAAATGGAAGGTAACGGACCTAAATCAAAATAAGATGAGAAGCATGCTTCACAAGCGATGAGACTGGACTTTGAGCGGCGTACTTCGTAGAACAAGTTTTCTCGGTTAAAAGGATGGACCACTTTGAACAGGTGGTCCTTGGACATTTTGAGATTCTTGACGATATCATCCTGGACCCTGAAGTGTATTAGAACGTTATTAGGTCAGTGCATCCAGTGACGCGGGCCACATTGCGCACATTGGAGTGGCACTCGCCGTCAGCGCCATGATGGGAACATCAGGAAACCGATCACGGAATGTTCCCAGTTTTCGATATTCTGCACGGAAATCATGCCCCCATTCCTACCCGAACCAATATGAGCATTTATGGAACGCCTAAAGGCTTGTGAGAGCTTACAGAAATGCAGTGGGCCTTGGGAGGTGTTAGCGCTCCGTGCGTTGCAAATACCTAAATAGGAGGGGCAACTCACTTCATCGATCACTAAACGAGAAAGCTCGCGTTGCTCATAAGCCCTGGTCAAGAGGGCGCAAAAGTCGGAGGACATGAGCTTTTCTGGTGTGACTGACAAGGAAATCCAATATTGTTAACACCGGTATACGAAAGGAATATACAAGGTACCCACTGTAAAGCAGTCGACTCCCTGGATGACCTGATTCAAGGTCTTTCACAATCTGAGAGCCAAGTGGGGCCATTCATTTCAGAGACAGTCGGACTAAAAAGTCAGGTGGGACTTACCGCGGCCCTTTCCTGCGGCAGGGTTTCCGAGGTGAATGAGACTGCCGGGACTCCAAGTTCTTGTAATTTTGCGACCTCTGGAAGTCAGTGATCAGTGACACTTGGGTGGTTGACTATGATGGACTTCGGACGGACGATTCTTCATCAGAGCCAACAAGGGTGAGATCACAATTGTAATTCCGTGCTGAAGACGCATTCTAGAGACGTCAGACTGAGAAGGATTCGAATAGCTTGGTATCGCTCACCCTATCGGCGACTGCAGGAATTTGGAAGCAGAGACTCTAGGAAGGCGGCAGACGTAAGCTCGACATTCGCCTGCTTCCAAAATGGCCCTGTACCTTCCCCATACCCGTCGGTGCCACTACGAAAACATCTGCGCCTACGGAGAACGCGCGTCAGACTGCAAAGAAGCGTGTGTTCAGCCATGAAAACGCGCCTAACACCGCAGCTTCCACAATTTGCTTCTGTTCACCCTTAAATTCTGATTTTCCAAATGCTGGAAACAAAGAAACGCGTCAAAATTATGGAAGTAGACCAGCGGGAGAACATCATACTCTTC
Source organism: Tulasnella calospora MUT 4182 (assembly GCA_000827465.1). NCBI lineage: Eukaryota > Fungi > Basidiomycota > Agaricomycetes > Cantharellales > Tulasnellaceae > Tulasnella > Tulasnella calospora. The sequence goes on from KN823162.1 coordinate 50,625, forward strand.
CGGAGCACACTGCAAGGTGGTGAAACGCGTCGTGTAATGTCAACGAAGGGGCCTTGTGTCAAACAGGAGTAATAGGACGTACTGTTGACAGTCCACCACACCACTCGGAACTCTCCTGAACTTCCTTGGCTTACGAAGGTGAACACCGGCCTCCGGTATGTGTTGCGTCATGCCAAAAAGAGACGCATCGTCGTCTTTGTACACGTCTTCGGCTCTTATGCCAGGACCGGGAGGGGAAGATGGTTCGACAACAACCTGAGTTGAACCTGGCCCAACGTCGAGTGTGAACTCGTCCGCAAAGTCAAGATCATCCATCTCCCTCTTTGACGGGCCTGATCTTCAGCGGAACACCCTTTTCAGAACTTTTGCCAAGTTTGCAGGCTCTTTGAGAAAATGTGGACGGTCGAGTTTTTTAACCGAGCAAAAGAGTACTAGTGAGATGATTTCCGGAAATCAAACGCAGAGGAAAACGTGGCTGGAATGACCGAGCTCCGCGACGGCAGGACAAACAACTTTAGGCGTCCCACGTTCCCGCGGTTCACCTACACCCGCTCATCCAAGCGTCAACAAGAGCACCCGAAATCAAAAGGGATACATTCTCTATCTACGATCTCCGTCATAGAACAGCCCCGAAAGTCCATATCGTATGCTGAACGCTAAGCAGCTTCCAGCTATTTGAATAACTGCCACTGCAATCGTGATGTGCGGCTCCTTCATCGGACCTGCTATCACTAGGATAACGTTGGGTAAAGTGAAGTTGGTGGCCGATTTAATCCTTCCCGTTTCATCGTCATAACATAAGTCAGTTAACCGGAGACTGGAAAAAACTTTGAGAATGACGGTGGCCAGCCTGGATGGCGGCTCGACGAATTGGACCCGGGACGGGTACAGGAGGGTAGAAGACGCTTTCTCGTCCAGCCTGAATTTGGGATAAATTAGAAGAGTTGATTATGAATTAGCAGGAGTTGTAGCTTACCTCGGAACGCGGTGGCGGGGACAAGGTATGATCCCGAAGATTTGGGGACAGCTGAGCAGGAAGTTGAAGATTTGAGGAATAAAGAATAGCAAGAGCGTCTTGCTGAAGTGTCCCAAAATACCGACAACAGCAAACGCCATGCCAGTGAAATAGCAAAGCGTATCGCCGGGGAACACTCGCGCGGGATACCTGCGTTTGTGGTAGCGTTAGGTCACCTTCAACTCAACGATTGGCCAGAAGCCTCACCAATTATGGTATAGGAATCCCGAGCAAACTCCAATGAGTGGGAGCATAAAGTACAGGCTGAGCAAATGACGCTCCATCAGCTCCCGACTCCCATATGACATGCCCGCGGCGTATACACCACCGACATGGGTGCTCTCGCCAACTGTCAAATTGAACCGCCATGGGAGGTATAATGAATCGTTGAGTGCTACTGAGATGGCAATGATGAGGGCCTGGGTTGCCTCAAGTCCGTTGATTCCAGCAAGGATGTTGATGCTGTTCGTGCAAAAGGTGGACAACAGAGACATATATACGTAGTAAAGAACCCCTGAGTGAGAGCACGCTCATCAGCCAAAGAAGTACGTGTACCACATAAAATGAAATACCTAGGTCGACCGCGTTACCAAGAACGAACCTCAAGGGTTTAGGTACGATGACGCGGGTGTTCCCTCCTTCGGCAAAGTAGACCATGAGAAGTGGGACCGAGGCGATAATGGGGATTGGGAGTTTATGTCGCCATCTGATGTCAAAAACATCATCCAGGAAGCCGAGGAGAGTTGCAATGAGCAGGCTAAGAATAGCGGCGAGATAGACGGATAGCTGGGAATTGTGATAAAGGGGTCAGAGACAGTGTGGGCTGATGAGAACCAAAACGAACCTGTTGGTGAGGGAAATCAGCCCGGGCTAAACCTTCCACAAGCTTCTTCTTCTCGTCATTTTGTAGGAAATTGGAAAACGGGAACGGGATGAAAAGGATGAGGAGCGCAATGTACACGGATGCGGCAATGAGACCAATGCTCTCTGGTCTAGAACGGTCGCGTTAGTCTCCAGGATGCGAGTTTACGGCATGGCACTCACATGTAGTGCGTGGCTCGCTTAAGGAGATCTCTTCCCTTTAGATCCGCAAGGAGAAATGCCCCTCCCAAAGCTGGTACCAGCGTAAGGGTCAAGAGAAACGCAAGTAACGCGAAACCGAGGGAAGCGGAGAGAAATGGGAGAGTTGAAGATGGATACAAGAAAGGAGCTCCTATCAATGCTGCTGAGCACGGTAGCAGAACTGAAACGACAGCAAATGGCACCGTGCGTTGAGGTGGAGGGGGTCGGGGTTTTGAGGTTATTTGAGCCATTGAGGAAAGAGAGTACCAAGGATGAAAGGAAAGAAAATAAGTTAGATCAAACTACAGTTAGGATTTCCTGGTTGAAATAAGGACTTGGAATTGCGTCTCTAGACCGAGTCGGGGTCGGGGTGGTGGCAGATTTGTGGCAGACGTGGTCTTTCCCATGGCATCCAAAACGGGGCATCCGGTGTTCAACTCGATCAACCGCGGCGTCCTCCACTCCACAACCATCACAACCATGGCCCCCAAAAGGCCCCTCGATTCGGAAAATGCCCAGAATTCTTCCAAGGCAGCGAAAAAGGCCAAAACCAAAGCTGCTAGGGTGATTGATGTTCAGCAAACGGGTCAACCCTCGACGGCGCCTTCGCGCCCCCACCCGAGAGTCAGATTTACCGCAGACAGTATGTGCGGGCCATTCCGGGCGGTAAAGCTCATTTCTAACCTATTTGGTCACTTTGGGGGATCTCAGGTCTGAAAGGTCTACCGAACTCCATTGACGTGGAAAAATTCGTTGAGGTCCACGGATCTTGCAAACCTCTTCTTATCTCTGATGATTCTGACACGAGGCACTTCTATACTAGGCAAGATCGTTTGAAGTTGGAGCCATGCAAAAGGCAATGCAAACCGCACGGTTAGTCCTACCTGGCCACTCGATTGGCTAACCACCCGAATTCACCGAAACCCCCTTGACAACGCTTCGATCACAGGGAAGACGCTTCCAAGCGAGTATGGCAAACCCTGCCTCGCCACATGCGGAGACGCACCGCAAGCCATGACAGCACCAGAGTGCCGGTTCGCCTCCGGGAAAAGGCCCGTGCCGAGGTTTGTCTTCTTTCCCAGTGCACGATGCGGACATCGAAATTGAGAGTAGGGTCTTGTGATGTGTCAGATGGACCCAGTCAAGAAGAGGAAGAAACTGAGCGCCCTGCCAAAGCGCGGGAAGACCGACATCGGACGCACAGCAAAACTGCTTAAGCGACAGCGTTCGTGGCACCCGCATCTTAAGCGGTTTGCTGTGCTGACACCTGAATATTCTTTCAGAGGATAAGACATGGCTGGAAACGCATATATGGCATGCGAAGCGAATGAAGATGGAGAACCTTTGGGGCCACCGACTTGTGAGCCCCTCATCACACCTTGCTGTTCCAATCCTCTCAATCCATTTAATCCTACGGCGGAGCTAGGCTATTAATCCTACGGAAAAAGCCTTTCGTCCGTCCCATCGGGCTGCCTTGCATGGCTCCATTGTCCAAGATGTCTCCTACTATGGAGTACTGGAAGTTAAAGCTCCAGAAGACCTGCTAAAGGACGTCCTGTCCCGATGCTGCGACCCGCAATCACCCATTTTCTTAAATTGGTGCGCAGCGTTAATTTACGTCTAAGCGAGCGCTTACGCTTTGCCGTTTCAGCTACACCTCAGGTGCCCGAGCATGCGATACCCATATCTACGAGGTTGCGAGATATCCTTACGGCTTGATATGCCCGTGCACGCTCGTTTGGATGCCTAATGATGCCGCCCCTCGGAATGCTGAAACTGCCGATTCCGCAGCTCCTCGAGTGGTTTGGCTGCACGTTCATCCTTCGGTGTTCCTTGAGGTCCACCGCGCGATCCAAACCTCGGCGTCAGATGTTATTGCCGACTCCAGCCACCGAGTATCGCAAATTGAAATTACCGATTTACGAGGCAGCCTCAACGCTTACGAGATCGTGGGACCACGAGCCAGTCAGGTTTTGACTGGAGCACTCAAAGCGACGAAAGATTCCGGTTCCGGAAGAAAGGCTTGGAATTCTCTGGCTGGTCTGTCTTCGTCGGCCTCTGTGCCGAAGGGCATGGTTATCGGGCTGCAGGTGTTTGACCCTAGATTAAGGTGCGCCGCAAACCCCTCCCTCTCAGATGACCCCTCGACCCAAACCGAACCGCGAATAGCTTTCCACCGTCGAATACGCAGCTTCCAGAGGCGGATAGGCAATCGTCGGTGCCGGCATTTTCCGTGCCTCCATCTGCCGAGATGGCTCTAAGCGAGATATGGCAAGAGAAGGTTCGAGAGAAATTAAGAAAACCGAAATTTACCAAAAAGGACTTGGATGAACGGCGAAGCAAAGTAAGTGAATATACGAGTAATGAGAAAACAAGACATTCCGAAAGGGGCTAGTCTCCTGACATTTGTGGTGCCTCCATTCAGAACCTTGTGCCAGGAACACGTTTGCAACCACAACCCTCCGACGCACGGATCCCGATTCTCATAATTCAACGGTCCATATCCCCTATAAACGGGCCGTCAAATTCTTCGGGCGCCTCCGACTCCCAGATGCATGGCTATCTCCTGCTCTTCCCCGCTGGGTGGTCCATGCCCTTCTGGAGCTCCATTACTCACACGGGGACCCGCGTTGGCGGCCTGCGAGAGCACAAGTCTCAGCGCTTCGAGTCTGGAACCTCTCATTTCCCGGAAGACTACGTTGGCACGCAATCATACGAGCTGCATTGGGATAATCGCGCGATCGAGGAGAGCGCAAAGTGGGAACGAACCCCAAAGGCGAAAAGGCCTCCGTATGATTTAATGCCTGCTCCGTCCAAGATTCAGGGGCACGAGGTTCTATGGAAGCCAGACTGGGCCGGTATCCTGGGCTTAGTGGCGAAGCAAGGCAACCCCATCCTTGGGAATGAGCTGGACCTTGTTCCAACCCAACGTCCTGATGATATGGACCGAATTCTCGATTCGATAATCCAAGAAGGAAATTCAGAGCTTCAAGAGGATGATGACGTTGCCTGGGAAGGTATAGGCGGAAATTCCAATTCGAGCGGCCCTGATCAACAGGACCGGGATGCCCCGTGGGTTCTTCACGGCACACACGCAACCGCATTACTGTCCACGCTTGCCTCATCGTCCTCTTCCGCCCATCCGGAGGTCCTTCGCTGTATTAATGAGCTTCGCGTCAAAAGAGGGCTTGAACCGCTACCCGAAGATGTCGCGGAGAATCTCACGAAGAGTGCCCTCGTCACAGTCAAAATCGAGATGTGTGGAAGAGGTACACCTGAAGATATATCCGTCATCTATGGCGCCTCGGGCGATCTTGGGGCTCTGGGGGAGGTAGCCTGGAGTAAAACAATGGCCGAGATTATTGCAAACGATTCGCGGTCTGAGGACATCGAACACGAAAGGGTAAAGCCCCCCTCCTGTGCTGATTCTATGAGATTCGATTGCTGACTGGAACACGATTAGATTTCGACCCCAGATTCGACCAGGATAATCGGGTATGTCACGTCCGGCAGCTTCTCGCTCACGAAAGGCAAAGGAGCAGCACTAGGTGCTGTATCTCTGGTTGGGTTACTCGAAATCATGCGACGAGACGTCAAGTAGGTCTTCGCTTTGTATTGCTCGTCCGCCGTGCGCGCGTCTGAATACCTGTCCATGGTCCCTTCTCTCAACTCACCCCCAGATATCAGAGGAAAAGGCTACTTCGACAACTCGTCCTGGTTCGATCAAGGACAAGTCCGATTTGTAGACTGGCCTGGATTGTAGTAAATAACTTGTAGTGTGGTTTGATCAATGGGGCGCTTCTGAGCCCGCCCGAGATGTAACCTCGTCACGAAGTCTGCATGCATCTAGGTGGGCTTCACCGATCGCTCATTTCTAAGGCCTCCAGAACGCGGCATAGTTGGACGTAAACACGAGAAGAGGGGTGGTTGGTGTGACGTGCGTTTGGCCGTGGCGGGGCCATATCGGGCATGAGTCAAAGAACAATTGGCATTATCTATTAGGAACGAAGTTCAGGCGGTCACGTACCCAATGAGTGCCGGGCCGATCACATCGGCTTTAGACAAATCATTGAAAGACAAATTTGACCAGGCAAAGAAGTCAACAAAACATACAAGGAAATGAGAAGTATGACTATCTCAGCCTAGATCGAAGATAACGAACGGTGGGCTGCACCCTCCATTGGCAGAAGCACGAAGCAGAGTAAATACGAAAGAAAACAAAAATATCTCATGTGAATATATGAATGCCGGTTCCTGATATCACAAGACTTAGACGCGAAGAACGCGTGCTGGTCGGATTCGAGGGTAGCTACCCTCTCTATCAAGGCTGTCCCATGTAAAGATCGCTGTGGACGTATTGCACCACTTCGACTTCGTCGTCGAAACTCACGTCGTATAGCCACTGGCCATCCTGCGAGTCGTGTATGAGGGAAGGGAGTGCAGGTGACAGCAGGCATGATGCGCGATGGCGTTGAAATCGATGACGACGCACGAGTTGACAGTCAGAAACAAGTTTTCCGAGACATCTCAAGAACCGCGACGCTACTGACCTCTGTCCTTTTAGGATAGCGTTTCGTTATAATACCAAGTTTACCCCGCCGCGAATCGCCGCGCTTTATTACGGTCACTTTCCCCTGCAACAAAACGCGTCAGCCACACGACGAGATGAGGTCAAACCGCCTGCCATATGACGTACCCAGTACAGTGGAGGGGGCTGAGAAGGATTAATGGGCATGTCATCACTTGAAGGATCCCACCTCTTAGACTGAGAACCGGTTTCCGAAGATGTCGGGGATGCCATGGGAAGCGGTGCAAGAAGGAAGTTGGGGAGTGGTTTGGATGTGGCTGAGGATTGGATCTGTAAGGGGTGAAGTGTGTGTGCGATGAGGGTGTGCACGTACAACCAAGGAGCTGACTGACGCCTTTATACCTTACGTCGCGGGGCTCAAGGACCCCGTTGCCTTGATCAGTTGGGGGGTAGCGATTGGGTTAAGGAACCCGAAACGCCTTCCCGTTAAACCTCGTAAGCAAGTCTGTTTACTCTTTTGGTCCTTATCTTCAAGGGGTGGGCGTCCTTTGAACCAGAGGTAGTAGGAGCTGACGAGTTTAGCGGAGAGCTGATGCAGCGCCCTCGGTCCAGAAAGAGAATGGGATTGACGAGACGGGCTCAGGTGTAGGAGAGCCGGGATACTCGAGAGAAGAACGAAGGCTACCAAGGTTTGGTACAAAACCTATCACTCCTGGTCTAACGAAATATGGTAGTGCGGTCGGCGAGGGATTTTTCCGGCCCCTTAGATTAGGAGAGAAACGGGGCTGATGAAAATGCTGCAATTTTTTGACGGGAAAAAGCTGGGGCGCTTCGCTGTCGTAATAGCCGCGGTTAGTCACGCCCGTTTTCTGGATCCTTGTTTGGCGCCACAAATCATCCACGCTTATGCACGTAAAATTTGCCCGCTCGCCGTCTCTGCGGCCTGAAGTGGATGAGGTCGCCCGATTATTCCGTATGATGCAGTAGAGAGCGCCAGCTAACACGGTGAGAAAACCTGGAGCAACACGTTGCAGAGCCATGGTCCAGGGAACATCCGGGTCGCATGCCTCAGGCCTGTGACAAGCTTCCTCCCAACTTTCCCTTTCGGACCGCAAACATCTGATAGCAATACTAAAGAAATAGGGCCGACAGTAAGGTGGATTTGTTACTTACTCTCTGTCCGGGAGCACTATTCCATTTTGAGAGCCTTACGCAGCACGCCACTGAGACATTGCTTCCTACCAGCCATGCGTTCGGTCTTGGAGAACCGATCTCTTCAAAATTTTTCATGAAAATTTGCTCGGAAGCAAAAGGCCTGTTAAGCACAGATTGAGGATGCATCGATGGGCTCGTAGGTTCCGAGTGTAACGTGACAATCACATCGGTCCCGCCAATTACCCCCACGGCACGGAGACGCTCACTTCTAGAACCAATAAATCGATAATGATCCTCGGACACCCAATTTCAGCGAGATGTAGCAAAAAAAGTCTGCCGGGAGCTGTTCTAGGACGTATCCGAAACCCAGCCTGGCTTTCCCGTGCACGTCCCTTATGGGGAGCTTTTCCAAAGGAAAACGAAGACGGATCCAGTTTCGGCAGCGGACGAGCCGTAAAAAAAGGTTACGCCGACGGACCGCCGAGATCAAGGTGATTAGGCTGAGGATCCCGAGGCCAATCTTGCTCACGCCTTCACCTTCCAAAAAGGGGTGGGATCGAATTGAGGCGTTGGGTTTCCTCCTGCCTTCACTGGATTGGACTGGGCCGGTCCAAAACATACCCCAGTCTCCAGCAAAGATAGATGTGCGCCCAGACTGAAACTCAACCGTGGAGCGGGTGTCACATTCGAGCTTGATAGGACGTTGCACATCAAAAACTCCAGGAGTTGCTTGCCTAATCGGACC
>KN823163.1:0-20703 GCA_000827465.1 Tulasnella calospora MUT 4182
GCGCGACGTAGGCCAACCCCCCAGTGTGGTTCAACTTCTCCCTCGCACTCACTCAAGCCTACAGCGCCGTCATCGGCGTAGGATGTCCGAACTGCTCGACAGACCCCACGCAGCATCAGTGAGTCTCAAGCGGGCGAATCCGTGCATTGGCCGTTCGTTCTCATCAACCAATCAAACCGCGCTGATCTTACCCTTTCCTCACGCATCCTGTGCCTGGCTTGGCTCTTCCGGCACCCATCCGCATCGCCTCAGATATAACCCGGCAGCGTCCAGTTATTATATCCCCCCACCGACTTCCGCCCAGAATACCACGCTCAAAGTCGGCGGCAAGACCGTCTCGGGTCAGTTGGCCAAGGAGAATTGTGGGTTTAAGCAAGAGGACGGAGAATGGTGGCGTTACAAGAACCAAAGTCGTGAGTAACCTTCCAACATAGCCTCGTGAAGGTCTCGGAGATTTTCTTTGCCTTTGCAGTGTGGCGATAATCGATATAGTGCCCCGCATCGCTCAGAAAACGCGGTTTCGCCTCGTTATCACACTCCCACCTATCCCTTTTTTATTTGCCGAAATTGCCGAACATGGAAGCGCTAACCTTGACTTTATTCGTCCAAATTTTCCAGTCATCATCGCCAGCTCCGGCACAGACTCGAGCGCCTTCGGAGGAAGCGGTGGGATCGCCGGTTTCGGCCAATCGAACGCCCAGAACCCTCAAGACACCTTGATCAACCAGTACCTCACGTCCAACCAAACCACCCTATCGCAATTCGTCTTTGGGCTCGCATTGTACGACCAATCCACCACCAAAGCGTCCAACGGCGTCGAGCTGCAAGGGGATTCTTCCGGCGGGTTCATGCACCTGGACGGACCCGATGCAGCTTTTTACACGGGCAGCATCCAGACGTTCCCCGTCGCGGGCTCGGACCTGTCGACGAGCTGGGGAGCTGTGCCTGGCCAGTTGGGCAGCTTTGATTGGACAGTGCAGACTCAGGGTTGGTTGGTCAAGACTGCTGCGGGTGATGTGACGGGCAGTCAAGGGATGTATGGGACGATGGAAGCGAGCTATCCGTACTTGCTTTTACCGCAGAAAGATGCGAACAAGTTGTGTAAGTGGAGCCATTGTGGACCTGGTATGGCTGGGCGTTTTTGTCGCTTATCACGCCTCTTCCCCCCATCATACTTTGAATTGCAGACGCGGCGATCCCAGGTTCGGTACCATACAACCTTCCAACGAACGCGGTCGACACGAAGGGCGTTCCGGTCTACCAAGATAACCTCTCTTTGTCCTGGGCGCTCCCGTGCAACACCACCGCCAGCACCTCCTTCTTCGTCAACTTCCAAGGCGTCAGCGTACCCCTCCTGCCCTCGGACTTTATGACCCAAATCGGCTCGGTTTGCGTGGGCAACGTGAAAGGATGGGCTGACGTAACGAGGCAGACGGGTATCTTGGGGAACGCGTTTTTCAGGAACGCTTATGTGTGAGTGCCCATTTGAGAGGGTTTTTCGTTTCGTGTGTTTCCGAGGACTTACGGTGGTTTCTGATTTTTTCTCAGCGTATTCACCGCCTCACCTGACCCTTCGACCAACAGCATCGGCCTCGCCAACCGACCCCTCATCGATGGTAGAGGCAAAGACAGCGCGACCAAAAACGTCGTCATCGGGGGCGTAGTCGGCGGACTCGTCTTCCTCATCTGCGTAGGCCTGGCCGTGTTCTTCGTCGCGCGGCACTGGAAAACGCGCCGACGATCTCCGCCTTCGGCCATCTTCGCCAGCGCCGTCTCCGGAGCGTCGATCGACGACGAATACGCCAGTGGTGGTGGCGGAGAAAAGAGGCACAGCGTGCGCAACACCGCGTCGTTTTTGGGTCTGGGTTCGCCTACAAGCAAGTCGAGCGGGCATAATTACGTCGCTGAGCCGTGGGTGCCCCCAGCGTCTTCCGCTTCTCATGGTTTAGGGTCCGGAGGGTCGGAGAGGGGAGTCGTCGTTGCGCCTTGGATGCCGCAGGCTCCGTCGGAACAGGCGTTTTTATCGCCTACGGGCAACGCGCTCGATACGACCGTCGTGACGCTGCCGTACTCTACGCCCTCTCAGCACTCGCATTCGCCGCTCCCGCCGTTACCTCAAACGCCCATGAGCGGCGGCAGTACGACTTCCCCAGGACCGACGAGCTACCGAAACCCAAGTCCAAAACGACCCATATCTGGCCAATCGTACGCTTCTTACTCTCCATTACCGACCTCAGACTCACCTCGACCGCGATCCGCGTCCTTCGCTTCTAGCAACCCGACTTCACCTACGCCTCTCTTGTCGAGTCAGCAGCAGTACATGAGCGGGCCTGGATCAGCGTCGCAGTACCACGGCGGACCACCGTCGTCGCAGTATCACGGCGGACCACCGTCGTCTCAGTACCATGGTGGAGCGGGGCTGCCGCAATATTCCTCGGCGTCGCAGTACCCCGCACAACCGCCTCCACAGCAGATACAGAGCCTCCCACCCGGTGCACGGCCGAGGTCGTTGCCACCTCCTCCACCAGGGCAGGGCGGTCGATCATTCTGAGGGAGTTGGCCAGCGGGTCGAAAAGAAGAGGGGAGCGGGTGATAGATAATGCCTTCATGTACGGATTTGTTTTTTACATCTTGGGGGAACGTTTGAGGGGGTTTCTGGTGTCACGCTTTTATGATTTGTTTTTTGTTGTAGTAGTACTCTTCGGGCCCGGACTTTCTTCAGTGCATGAACGTTGAGCTTCCCCCCCCCCCTTTCTTTACATTTCTCAGTGTACCCTCTGATTCACGTTTATTCGTCGACACGGCCCTATCGAAGAACGCATGGTATTTGATGCCTGAGCACTGTTCTGAACTCTGGGGGTGGTCTCTCCGAAGATGATGGCATTCAACTTTGTTGGGCTAGGCTTCAACACACAATACCGATGTATCTGAGACGCGTAGTGATGCGAAAGTCATAAGGCGATTCAGGTTCAGCAAGTCGGAATAGTTTCTTCAGACTCTGTAGTCGGGCTGCAGCCCAACCCATGGCAGCCTTCCTAATAAATAAAGTCAAGTGAAGTAACCATTTTATTGTGTCAACAAAAGCAATTGGGTGGGGAACAAACGCCGTCAGCATTCTCCCCGCCCCGTCTATCTCGAGCTTCCCCCAGCGACGTGTTGTAAAAATGAGACCGAGGAGGTGGAAGATTAAACCTAACTATGAGCATAGAATTACTTGAAGTCTTAGGTAGGTGCGGGGCCTGCAACACATGGAGTGGGCAGGAGGCACGAGCTTCCCGCTAGCGGATCGCTGCCCTCCGTCTACAACTCCTTGGTCTCACTTCTTCAAACTACCACGAAGAGTAATCGGACTAGTTACCCAAGCACGATCAGGGCACGCGTCATGGGAGAATATTACAAACGATTCGTCCCTTCGGAAGAGACCGGATGCGCTTGTGGCGAGGCCGATCCGCAAACGAGAAGACATATAATCCAGGAGTGTAGGTTATACAACGAGTATAGACATATTCTGGAGAAGGAAGTACCCGACCTCAATCTAGCGGACATACTGGGCTCAAGTAAGGGCGTTTGCGCTCTCGCCGAGTTCATTGCAAAATCCGGGCCTTTACGAAGACCCGATAGAGAAGCACTCAACGGGTCCTAGTAGCCATTATCATATTTATAGACCAAACTATCATATTTACACCCTTACTACCTCCCAACAGCCTCTGGCACCGTAGACCCAATTCTGCTTCTATCTTTTGTTACTACATATAGTAGCGACCCCTGATTAGTCGTGACCGTACCTTGCCGCCCTTAGGGCTTGGCTGTCAGCGGTATACAAACAAAGATTTCGAACCGAACCGATTCCCCAAGATATCATGTACTCTTATTTTTTTTTACAACCACGACGTAACAGTATAATATCCTTAAAGTACTTATCTTAGCTAATAGCGCCTAGCCTCTGAATGTAGTAATATAATGCGAGCCCGAGACTCTATCTCTGCTCTCCTCATTCCCGGCTGAGTGGGTGGAACGTCGGTTTTTCTCTGGCTGCGCGACATCAAGTTCAGGGGCTCTACTATAGCAAGGTCTTCTTGTTTCCTGCGAACGACGAGCGTCAAGGTGGCGAGAGCCGCCGAACGCGAGGCCTTCGTCTCGTCACGAACTTCAAAGACAGGCCTCATTGCAACTAATGAAGGAGACACACTGGGAGATGGTACTGCCAAGCAACCCACCCTTTGTCGTCGGAACGACAACGTTGCAAGTTGAAATGCCAATACCTCCGTCTCTATCCCCGTGTGCCCCCCTAAACGCCAAAGGACGACACCCAAATACCAGGCCTCCATTCCACGGGAATTCTCCCGGTAGTCTCAGCCTAGGTGAGCAAACCCTTTTATCAGCGGAAATATGAGATCTACCGTGAGGCAAATATACTGTAAGGGTACAAACGCAAGGACGGAAGATCGGGAGGTTACTGAGCTCACTCGTCCACGGGAAGCCGGAGATGCAACCATTCCAGGACGACGAGGGCCAAAAAGACAAGTAATCGCTCAATTATCTGCATTTTATCCATTTCGAGGTGAGCTGATTGGTGCGGATTCGTGAAGGTCGGATATTTACTTCCTTATACGGATTGAACTACCGGCGGGGACGGCGAGTTGATGCGCGAGATTGTTCTAGTAGCCTAGAAGATGGTTGAATTTGGGTTATCCACAGGCTTGTTTGAGTTCTTCTGTGTTTGCCAAATAAGTGGTGGCATGAATCGCTTCTTGACCTTCCCACCGGCTCGTTCGATAGTCGACACAAGACAAAATTAGCAAAATCCGGGCCACTAGACCCACATAGTCTCTCCCAAAGATAACAACATTGAAGTTTATGAAGAATCCGGAGCATAAATATTTAAAGACAGAAGCGGCGATAAGGCAATGTGATGATGACTCTTAACGGGACACTGAGCAACACTACTACCCCCGATTCCTGCGTTCACACTCGTTATGTTAGGAGGAATCGTTGAGCCCTGCCGAAGAGGACAAACTTCCATCATTCCGCTTCTCTATCCTAACCGCTTCTAAAAATTGACGGCACTTCGAAATGTCCCCTTCAAGACCAAGTTCAGTGTAAAGAGTCATGGCGCTAGAAACCAGGTTCTCAGTTTCCTCATAACGTCGCTGGGTTCGGCGCAACCATCCGGTGTACCAAAGGTTAGTGGCCAGGGGGTACTTGCTTCCCACTCTTTCGCATATCTTGTGGGCCTCTTCGAGTCTGGCTTCGGCGCTAGCATGGTTTCCCTGAACGGTGTAAAGAAAGCCGAGTCCATTGGTTGCGTTGGCCAGACCAATAGGGTTTTTCGTTTGCCGGCAAAGTTCTTGGGCAGCGACGAAGGACTTCTCAGATTTGGAATAGTCTTGTGATACGAGATACAGGCCACCCAGTGCGGTGACCGCAGCCGAAAGCCCTGTATGGTTTCCTGTAGCAGCGCAGATGTCCTTGGCGGCGACGTAGGATTTCTCAGCTTCAGAATATTGTCGTTGAAGCCGGTAAATCTGGCCGAGTCCGTTCAATGCATTCACCAGGCCAATTTCCTGCCCTGCTTGACTGGATACATCGCGCGCCTTGACATACGCTTCTTCGGCTCTAGAAAATTCCCCTCTCAGGCAGTAAATCTCTCCTAGGCCACTGCATGCACCTGCGAGACCATTGGAATATCCAATTTGGGTGCAGATATCTCGGGCAGCGACGTAGGATTCCTCAGCCTGGGAGTATTCCCCTAGCAAGCGGTAAATACCGCCGAGTTTGATGGTGGCAGTTGCAAGACCAAGCTGATCCCCAATTTGATTAAAGATTCCAATTGCGGTAGCACAGGCCTCTTGGGCCTTTTGAAATTCTCCTTGCAGCCGAGAAATCTCCGCGAGGCTAATAGTAGCACTTGCAACACCTAGCTTGTCTCCAACAAGCTCGCTGAGTTCTCGGGCGGCCACGCCGGATTTCTCAGCTTTAGAATAATCCCCTGTGGAGCAATAAATGGAGCTAAGCCCATTCAAGGCATTAGCACTGCTCATTTGGTCTCCGATTTGAGAGTAGATCTCTCGGGCGTCGTTGTAGAATTTCTCCGCTTTGGAGTATTCCCCTCGCATCCGGTGAACCCCACCGAGCCCATTGAGGGCATTTGCAGTACCTAGTTGGTTTCTACTAAGCTCGCTGACTTCTCGGGCAGCCACGAAGGATCCCTCTGCCTTCGAAAGCTCCCCCTGCAGCCTGTACACTTCGCCAAGCCTATTGGAAGCGTTTGCAAGGCCCAGCTGGTCTTGAATGCGTTCGCAAGTATCTCGGGCCTCGTTATAAAGCTTCTCAGCCTCAGAATAGTTATCCTGCATGTAATGGATATCACCAAGCGCTTTGACTGCGTATGCGAGATCAATCTCGTTCCCGACCCGTTTGCTGATGTCCCGAGCACTGGCAAAGCATTCCTGGGCTTTGGAATATTCTGCTCGCTTGTTGTACACCTGGCCGAGTCCAATAAATGTGTTCGCAAGGCCAACCGGGCTTTGGATTTGGCTGAAGATGGCTTGGGCAGCGAGGTAGGACTCTTCCGCATCTGAATCCTTGCCTTGTAGCCAATAAACCTCACCGAATGCATTTGACACAGTTGCCATTCCGAGTTCGTCCCCAATTTGATCGTAAATGTCTCGGGCCTCGACATATGACCCGTTCGCTTTGGAATACGCGTTTTGTTCGCGGTAGACGTCGCCCAACGCTTTGATCACGTGCGCGACTCCACCGCGGTCGTTGATTTTGTGAAGTATTTTTCGGGCCTCGACGTAGCAGTTTTCTGCATTCGAGTATTCAGCTCTTCTTTTGTAGACCCCGCCTAACCCTCGGGTGGCAGTGGCCGCGGCCATAGAGTCCTCCGTGGAATGAGCAACGGCCAATGCTTCGCGGAAGTGCTGCTCGGCGTCGGCGATCCTACCATGCCTAAGGTGCATCATTGCCAGAGACGACAGCAGCCTTGACGAACATATTTTTTCAGCGATTTTACCATCATTCTGGATGTCTGGAGTAACACGATCCTAGATAACGTTCCAAGGTAAACGGTCATCCACGCGCACATACGTATGACAATCTTAAGGTTCCGCACCATCCAGTAGACCTCTCTTTCACAGTCGCTAGCTGTTGGTCGTTCGCTTGGATTGAGGCTCCAACACTTATTCATGAGGTTGGCAAGCGCGACTACTTGATTCAGATGAACGTCGCCGTGCACCTCTGGTAGTTCCCCTTTCAAAATCAGGCAAACGGTAGAGACATCGTTCTCTCCTTCAAAGGGAATGTCGCCGGTCAAAACCTAAGATCCCATTAATCAGATGAACTTTTAAGCGAGACCTGTGGACATACCTCCCAGACGATCCAGCCAAAGGCCCAAATATCACTGGCTAGACTGGACTTGGCCGCGTGTAATAATTCTGGAGCTGCCCATTTGAGAGTCCACTGAGAGCTTGCAAGCGTAATGCTTGAGCCATCTGCCGCTAGTTCAACTTTGGGTCCTTTCATGTCGCAGTCTGCAGCAGCTTCAGGCTCGGCGGTGGTTGGGCGGCAGGTCTGTTGTTCTCCTGCGGACGCGGGTTCCAACGGGCGAGCCGAGCCAAAGTCCGTGAGAGCTGCTTGACCCTCAGAGTTTACTAGAATATTCAGCTATTTAAGGCTCAAGGTTAACCCGGGTAAAGACGCGAAAGCAGACGGAGGTACCGATTTCAAGTCCCCGTGACAGATGGGTGGTTCTCTACTATGGAGGTAATCGATCCCACTTGTAACGTCATGGATCTAAGGAGTGGGATCTTGAATAAATAAGTAACAGCTACTGTTAAAGACTGGACATACCAACGAGATACGTTCCGGGAGCTGCCAGTTTCCGGACAGGATAAACTCGCGCAGGTTTCCGTTCTTCTCCCAAGGAAGGATAATCCAAGCGATGCCGCTCCTAGCATCCTCAACGAAACCTATGAGTTTCACGATTCTTGGATGTGAGAGATCATTCAGGAGGCACACTTCGTGTGAAAAAGGCTAAATTTAACGCCAGGCATGTCAGGATGGCATCATAGGAAGGATAAGAGAGTGTAGAAGGCATTAAAGCTCACCGCAAGCACTTGCATTTCATCGTCATCGTCTTCAACTTTCAATTTTTTGACAGCTACTTCCTGACTCTCGGCGCTCCTCAAACCGGTTACGGGCTCCACTGGCTCAAGCAGGGCTGGAACTACCTCAGCATGACCTCCGGTTACTAGCTTGTCCTCGTCGAAAGGCGTGATCCTCGTCTTCTCGATACGAAGTATCGAAAGCAATTCCAGGAGTTTCCGCTGGCGTTTTGACTTCGATCAACGGGGTTCAATTGGACGGACATGGAAGGGAGCATTACTCACAGGGGAGATCTTCACCCTACCGGTTTGGGCAGGAACTGGTACCTGAGACTGGTTACTTTGTTCCTCGTCGGCCATGTGATCGGGCGTCGTCGAGTTTCGGTACGACGTTGATGATGTAGTGGGTACGGTTGTGCAGAGGTGGATGTAAAGGCTAACAGGAGATGGTAGTCGTGATGGACCCGGAAGGAAAGAGCTGGTCTCCCTTTAAATGCTCCTTCAAGTTCGAACAAGGGATGCCTTGTGCTGTGGCTTGCTTCTGAGTGGGGTCATGTGTGCAATTGCATGCCTCGCCATCAGACGTTCGTCCCTGAAGACACGTGGCGATACGTAAGCCTTCACTTGCGCCGACCAAAGCCGGTCATGGATGATCTTCCAGTGGGAATGGAACATGCATACGAAAAGGCGACATTAAGGATATGAAGATATCAGAAGCCATCGACGGTACGAGCCACATACCCTTAGAGAAATCCTAGGAACAAAGACATGCGACGCTTCTGTTGGACAGCCACATCAAAAGACGAACAAAGGCCATCAGCTTGAAACGTGTACACGCGTGCGCAGTCACAATCGACAAACGCTCTAAATCCATTGCACCTCCATGAGATGAAGCAAATCCAAATGGCGTAATATAGGGATTGGGAAAATATCAAGCGGAGAGAGAAAGTCAAACAAACTCATTGGAGAAGCAAGCGAGTCGTCACGGTGGCCTATCTAATCCCTTCGTGCCCCAGCGCTGTCGGTCTCGTCGACCCGCTGACCCTTCCAACCTTCTTTACAGTCCCGATTCCCGTCTCCGCCCACTCCAACGAGTTTCAACGCCGCTTTCCTTTCGCTGCCATTGCTCGTCGGCTTCTCCCTTCAAGGATCGGATGAAGTGTCTGGTATGAATCCCCCCAGTTCGAACGACCCGGAGGAGGGAGTTTCGGTGGGAGCTCCATGGGTGGCGAGAGGCGGTACACTATCTTCCTCTCTCCTTCCACTTCTGGTGCCCTACCCCTCCTACCCCGCCCTCGTCTCCTCTCCACTCCGAAACGATACCCGCAGGTGTGTCGTGTCTCATGATGCTCCCTTCTTCGTTTCGTAGTAGGCCGCTTCCGTACGCTTTCTGCTCGGGTAACTGCGGACGACGGTTGAACACCTGATTGGTGTCCAATTCGAGGTGCAAGGGTGGCGGGCGGCGGTAGAACGACCAGATTGTGGTGGTGATGGCCGTTCTGGGCCGGTATTTGGAACGTACGGTGGTTACGAGTTGTTGGAGGTGGCAACGAACATTCTTTCTTGACAACCTCTGAGACGCGCCCACTCCGAGGTTCGTAAAATTGCTGTTGTTGATCCAGAGAGTAGTTCAAAAACTGGTAATTGTCGCGGATTAAGAGCAGTGGTGGGTTGCTTGAGCTCGTGACTTTGCGTTTTGTTTTCGAAGGTACTCGCGGTGGTGGCGGCGGTGGGAAGAATGTCGAAGGGTGAGCAGCCTGTCCGAGGGTGGGGATTGAGGGCATGGTTGAGCGCGGTGAGAGAGGTGGCAAGAGGTCGAAGAGGGGAGGAGAGAGCCTCTTTCAGGCGGGTTTTGTCCATCGTCATCGTCGGTTAAGCCTCCCCGCCCCCCTCTCCAAGTCGGGCAAAGCACCCTACCCATACGTACTTCGGTCCCCGCCACCAAAACGGACGGCCTAAAGTTCGCGGCATTCTCAGTCCGTCGGAGGCGGACGGATCCGCAAGCCCAAATGAAGCGTCTGTGGTGCTGAAGGGAGTGCGGAAATGACCTCGAGGGAAGAAGGCCGGAGGGTGGCCGTCGTGATGACGGCATCGCCTTGGACTGTGGTGGAGGAATTTGGATGTCGTACCGAGTTGAACGCCCCTACCGCCCCGAGGCTTTTTGTAGCTCTCCGTAGACGCGGACGTTTGGGCGAGCACCCCGCCCCATCCAAACGCCTAGACGAGATCGAAGGCACCGGCGCTCGATCAACATTGCAATTTCGTTCACGGAGGGAAGATGAACGCACCGGGATGAGACATCCTCAATTGAGGAGGTAGTTGCCCGTCCCTCCTAACACCTCCTTGTCGACTTTCTTCCCCAGCGACCCGAACTTGTTAAGTATCTTCGCTTTGCCCTTGGTTCGACTTAAGGTCGGTGGACGTGACGCCAATACCGTCAGTTGCGAGGACCTATTAGCCGTTTGGGCGGCCATTCGAAAGATGACGGTTTGTAGATACGCTGCTGTAGACGGGGTGATGGGTAAATGGGTGAGTTGCCTGTCGTTTCTGGGTCCGTCGCCACCGTCGATCATGTTCAGTGAGGAAGTACTAGTGACAAGGGGAGGGAAGATAGGGATAAGGTTGGCTTGAGAGGCGACCAGTAGAAGGTTGTGGTGGGTACCTTTTCGTGCGCGTCTAACTGTGTTTCAGCGTTCCGTCAAAGTTGTAATGCCCATGCCCACCGCCGCTGTCCTGGTCTTGCCCAGACGCCAAAGAAGATGCATATAGACAAGCACCGAGACGCTCGTCGACGTGAATGATGCAGAGCGAGCAAAAGAACTTAGATGCCAATCCCAGATTCCGCATGGTGAAAGCTTCCGCCAGCTTGGTGCTACTGCGACACGACACTGGAACGACATTGCGCAGCCTGAGCGTATCTCTTGGTCGATAGCCTGTTTAGCCCAATGAGAGAATAAAGCCAAACGGTAAGCGATTAACCTACCGTGTTTGAGTTAGTGATTCGTTACTCAAGGGGATGCCAGCTTAGCCGTTGTTCCGTTTGCGGTCTCTGGTAGAATCTGATTCAGAACATGGTGAGACGGCGAAGCAGCGTCGATGATGCGGTGGGGAATGAATCGTCGTGGAGTGATTGCCCTAGCAGCGGGTGGAATTGAAATATTCTACTTCCGCCGTTAACTCCGTATAACATCCGTCGTGTTGGCAGGGCCGTCAGGTAACTCCCAAAGTCCCTCACAACAGTTGCATGTGCGAGGGGCATTGATTGTGCCTATTTCCGGCGGGTGCATCGACCAGGTGTGACGCACCCGCCAAGGGTTATTTACCCTTTTAAACCGGCCATATCCGGCCGTTTCTTCTAAACGCAGTGTTTAACAGTTTTAAACGCCGGTTAAAGCATGTATCGCCTCCAATCACGTTCCTTGAATGTCCATCTTTCTCTCTTTGAAGAGACGTGAGCTACGTATCCAGAATCTGAAGCGTGAACGCGAGTCGCTTATTTGGAGTACTCTGGCTGTCGCTGCGTCGCAAATACTGTCCCATTTCGATTGGAGGCTCGCCATACCGTCATGCTGGGCGCCAAGCCAAACATCTTGTCCCAGGTCACGCTCCCTCTGGCGAGCCTGAATGTCACTCCTCAGGGCTTCAAAGACCACCGCTGGAGCCCCGGGCTTAGATATTTGGCAGGTTTGGCAGCCTTCGGGCGCTTCGGATCCAAACCCCATTTCGAGCTCAATACTAGGCTCAGTAAAGCGTCACTGGTCCAAGCGAGCCTGCGAGCCAATGGTCGAAATGGTACAGTATCGCTGTGCTAGCGAATTTTTGCCTATGTAGTAGGGCAGCAACTTAATGTACAAAGTCCATTCCTAACAGAACAGGCATACAAAACTAAAATTAAGGTAACCCCAAACAGTCAGCCATACAAACCAAATCCACTTAAAAGAAGGTGGTCACGAAGACATGCAACAGAAGTCGAACAGACCGCATTAGCTGAACACATGCGCAGTCCGAATCGACAAACTCTTTTGAATCCATCGCACCTTCCGTTCGACGGAAGAGTCGAATCCACCGAATCAACGTTAACCCTTACCCTCCCCTCCCTCTCAAATATCTCGAGTCCAACTCGACTGAGACTCGACAACATCCTTCCACGATTTCCCATACTCATCGCGTACAGAGCGGAAGTGAACCCCAGTTCCCTCGGTAGGGGGCCCGATCCTGGAAAGGCGGCTTTTCCACAAATCTCCCCACCGGCACGTTCTTCATCAAACGTGTTCTTCCTCGTAAACCCGCTCAGGCTTGTCTTAGTGGCGGTCGTGCTCGTCGAGACGGCGAAAAAGCCCGGTGACTTCAACTCCCCCATCCCCACCATAGCCCGTGCGACTGACGGAGAAAAGGTGACCTCCTGTCCTTCTGCCTCTTGTCCTTCTCCATCTTCCCCTTCTTCATCTTCCGCGAGGTCACCCGGAACCAACTTCTCCCACCCTCGCACTTCCGCTAACCAGCTGTGCGGGCGTTTTCTCTTCCTTTCTTCATTGTCATCGGCTTCCTAATTGAACAACGCGGTCGAAGGTCGGGTGCCGATGACCGTTCTGGTATGTGTAGGTGGTTGAATCCGAGTGGTGGGAGCGACAAGGGGGGTGGGTAATGGCGGTACTGGAGAAGGAACCTCAGCGGGTGTCGCCAACCCCCTCGTAGACGATCGTTCCCCACCCTCTCTTCGCAAGACCGTCGAGAGTGGAGTTCTAAAACGGCCTTCCAAGCTTCAGAGTCGAGATACTAGTTTTGAACGACGATCGAGCGGAAATCGCTGGAGACGAAGGAGTGGTAGGCAACCCGCTCGTGCTGCTCGGCCGAGGCGAAACGGGTGGAGTAGGAGTCTGCTGACCGACGCACATGTAGATTGAGAGCTGTTTGACGAAGACGAGTTTGGGACTGTGGCGGTGAAGTTGAGTGGCGCCGTTGAGGCGCTGAGTAGGCTCCTGCGGGTACATCTGCGGTCGGTGAGAGACGATGATGACGCGGAGGGTTGAAGGTGCTCAGCGGAGGTTTGAAGGCCCGACCCTTCATCCGGATTCGTCACAGCAGGACTAGGCGGCGCTCTCCTGTCCCTTCTCAGATCCACTCCCGCTCCGGTCCCTTTTCGCAATCCGCCGCTAGTATTCTACTGTTGCTGTTGTTGCTGGCTCGAGCCTCTGCTGCCCCACAGCAACCATCGGCCGAAAAGTCAGGGACTCCAGCTGTGCGTCGACGCGTGGCTGGCTGAGGAGAGAGAGTGAAGGTAGGCTACTGGTAGCATCCTCGACGGTGTTGCAAATGACGCTGGGAACGACAGTACGCAGTCTGAACATACGTCTTGATCAATCACCCGTCTAGCCTCGAAAGGGAGCAAAATTATAGGGCAAGAGAGTAACCTACCATTATTCAAGACGAAGGATGCAGCAGAGGCACACTTCGTGTTGTTCCATTTGATGCTGTTCAGTCCAAGTTCGGTCGCGCAATATTCAATGGACAAGAGATGACAAATGCTGAGGCGAGGAAGCTCGATGATGCGGTGTGGAATGAATCGTTCGTGGAGCGATGGCTCGCGACTTGGCGGTGGATGGAATTGAAATGTTCGACTTCCGCTAACTCCGCATATTGGCCATTGAAGCACGAGTGGAAAATAATCAACGCAGGAATATGCCCGGAGGATACTGTAATACAAGGACAATAGATAGAGCGACCTCTCTCTCTCTCTCTCTCAGCTTCCATCATCAAACTAATTCAGTACATCCGCTGTGAGATCAACGCCGAGAACACATAAAAGCCATCCCAGCAAGGCCGCCCCCAAAATCGTGGATTGGATCTGACCAACAGAACCCCGTTGAACTAATGAGGCCCACAGAGAAGAACGGAAGACAGAGAGAAGCCTAAAATCGATCAGCAAGGACCATTCACTGAAAGAGGGAGCTGATATGTATTGGAGGAACGCTCGCATCCGGCCGTGCGTGTGCATTTCGGGCCCGGACCCCCTGGCCTCTCAAAGGTGCGAGGCATGAGTGGAACCCTGGAGGAATGCTCGCCCCATAAAAAGTACCGTCGAGATATACGGCAGAAGGAACATCGTATGCCATTTCCGGTCGGTCGTATTTGTAGTCGTATTTTCGTGCTTTGCAATGCAGTAACTTTAATGGCAAGACGACAACCTAAACTTCGAGATACATGTCAGTCGACCACGACATTAACGAAACAGATGCTGAACTTGCTCAAAGGACTAATTAATGAAAATGAAGGGCGAAAATAGTCTGTCCAAGAAAACCCCGAGTACAGGAACCGGGATAGCCTGGTGGAGAAGCTCGACGGAAAAAACGCTCGAAAGGTACCTACGCCCCCATGGTCGACGACTTTTATTGCAATTGACAAACTCAGCAAGAAAATTGTTACAATCGCAATGCGGTTCTTGAGGCCAAGTTCACTGTAAATTGTGGACGCCTCTCGAACCAGGCGCTCCGCCTCCTCATACTACGCCTGCTTGCGATGCAGCAAGCCCAATACCACGATACGTTGGCCGAAGAGTACCTGTCTCGATTTGATCATATATTCGCTGAGCTTCCAAGTACGACTCTCCAGCCTTTGCGTATTCGTGCCGACCCGAGTGGACGCCTCCCAACCCCCAGTGAGGATATGGTTGAGTCGAGCAGCTACCAGCAGCAGCAGGAGAAGATGCTGAATACTTTAGAGGGTTTCTGGATGCGATAGGATTTGAGTTTTTATTCGACTCAGTATGGGGGTCTCACGGCTTAGCGTCCTGGCTTCCGAATCCGACCACGAGCATGCAAAAGTCCGCTGGAGCGAGGCGGAGTCAAACTTTCCCCTCCTCTTCGCAAGGGTACGGTTTGATCCTGTAAGCGTCCCTTATTAGTACGAGTAAGTCACAAGAGCAAATACGCCCTACCATCCATGAGACTATTTGTTGACATCGAAGAGCTGTTGGTCGCTCATCTGTGTCTAACCGCAGACACTCCTCCATAGGACTGCAAAGCATCTTCACTTGGTTGAGTTGGGCATTATTGCTGACAGTTGGAAGATCTTTTGTCAAGATTGGCTGAACGGCAGCGACATCATTTTCCTCATGAAATGGAAAGTTGCCTGTGACGACCTAGAGCGATCGAGTGATGACTTGAGCAACAAATGCTAGCCCCTTCCCATTAACTCTGACGCACCTCCCAAGAAATCCACCCGAAAGCCCAGACGTCACTCCCTAAACCAGGTAGCGCTCCATCCAACAGTTCAGGGGCTGCCCATCGAACCGTCCAAGCTGGACCCGTCATAGTGATGAACTCGCCAGATTCAGTTATTTCAGCCTTGAGTGGCTCCTCGACGAACTTGATCCAGAAATTCATCGCACATTGTCACTAATTTCGCAGAGCCATGATTTGTAAGTCCCTTTGCTTCTTTTTTTATTGAACGTCGCCGCTCGCGCAGTCACTCCAACTAACATAGCGGTGTATCCGCAGTCGAGGATGGCGCTTTTAGTGCCACACCAACCAAGCTTGCTGTCCAATCGCATCCGTTGCTCAAGTGACTACAATCTAAGATTGATCTCCAGCAACGGCTGCATGGACATCGGTCCTGCTGCCAGAACTTAGCAACTACGGGCTCCTTCGTCCAGGTAAAGTATTCCACCATTCGTGTGGTGCAATTACTGCATAAAGGGCCCGACGCAAGAAATTCCGAGCCGGTCGAACCATCCCTCTACATCTGCATGGGAAAAGACACCTGAGAGCGTTATTAAATTCTAATTGCAACTATTCCGTGTCATCCGCTAACGCCGTCAAAGCATTGCCCTCCGGGCAGTCCTGGCCACAGCGCGAAGTTCATACGTGAATTAAATAGGAGTGGAGATTAGAGATTTGTCCGTGCCGTGCCGAGCTGTCAGGTGTATAGGGCACGCTACAAGGAAAGTAAGTAGGGCGGTTGAGAATGAGAGATAGGCCGATGAAACAGCAAGGAATCCTTTAAATACGAAACATGTATCTTTATTAGGGGAACCCCAATAGGAATGGGCTGAACCTGACTGCTTCGCGTTATCCACCCTGACGACGTAGAACTCCTAACCGGTGGCCACCCTGTGTGAGCAGCGCGCTGAGAGAAACCGCGGCTTGGAGATGTTCTTGTAAGGGACTTTGCAAGCTCAGCCCAGTTAGAAGAACAGGAAAGCGTCGGCGGATACAGAAGTGTAGCTAGTTTATACTGTGTGGGCCAGGGAGAGGTGTGAAGCCAAGCCGGGATGTGGAGGTCAAGGCGTAAGGAGAAAGGGAGTGACGCGGCTCTGAAGGCGAAATAAAGATACAGCATTAGGTCAAAGGCGAGTTAAATTTAGGGTACAGACTTAGGAATTCGAAAGGGCTCCAGGAGCTACTGGGACTGCCGTAGAAAACAAACACCGCAAGGAAGGACAATGCGAGTACAAATTCAAAGCGCACAAGTCGCGAGATGAAGTGAATGGAGAGGAGAGATGAAGCACGGGTCAGAGAAATAAAAAATAATATGAAGAAAGAAATGTGAGAAGAACAAACGGAAAGAAAAATGAGAGAGGAAGCAATAGATGCGGTCCAATTGTTGATCAATAAGAGCTGGGATCCCGTAATATTAGGTACACGAGGAACCCGAGCGTAGGGATCAGAATAACGGTGGTGACGCTCCAAGGAAAGAATTCCGAAAGATACCTCCGGCGGCGGCGTTGATCACGTTCCAATAACGGACGAACTGCGGTTAGAAATGCATCGCAATCCGCAACGTCAGTCTTCATGCCAAGTTCACCGTAAATTGTGGACGCCTCTCGAACCAGGCGCTCTGCCTCCACATACTGCACCTGCATGGCATGCAGCGAACCCCGGTGCCACAATATATGGGCCGAAGACTGCCTGTTTCCGATTTGATGGTATATTCGTTGAGCTTCCAAGTATGACTGGCCGGCCCTTGCGTATTCGCACTGGCGCGCCTGGACGCGTCCCAAGCCCTCGAGTGAATGGGCAAAGCCAAGCTGATTGCCAATTTTGGAATACAGGTCACGGGACTGGATGTATGACTCCTCTGCTTTGGAATTCTCGTGCCGCTTGTTGTATACCTCTCCCAGAGCCCTGACCGAATTGGCAAAGCCGAGAAGATCCCCGACACTGGAGTAGAGGTCACGGGACTGAATGTACAACTCCTCTGCTTTGGAATACTCGTTCCGCATATAGTAAACCTCTCCCAAAGCCTTGAAAGATTGGGCAAGGCCAAGTAGATGCCCGGTTTTGGAGTACTCGTCGCGGGACTGGATATACAACCCCTCCGCCGTGGAATACTCACTTCGCACGCAGTACACATCTCCCAACGCCTTTACCGACTTTGCAAACCCTTCTTGATCCCCGATTTTAGAGTAGAGGTCACGGGATCGGCTGTACGACTCCACGGCGTTGGAGTATTGACCTTCGCGACGGTACACTTCTCCCATTGCATGCAGAGCTCGAGCCTTGCCCTGCTCATCCCCAACCACCTTGGAAGCGTCCAGAGACTGTTGAAAGTATTCTTGAGCTTTAGCTGTTACGCCGCTTTGGAGTTGAATCCAGCCAAGTGCATGAAGAAGTCCAGTGGATCGAGGTCTGCCTAAACTGTTCCCTCCTCCCGAGGGTGTGGTTTTATGCTGTAGGACACTTTGTCAATACCATTTAATAACCAGAGCGAATACACCTTACCATGAAGGAGAGTACTTGCTGGCATCTCACAACTGGTGGTCGCTTATTCACGTCTAACCTCAAACATTCCTCCATAAGACTGCAAAGCATCTTGATTTGCTCGAATTGAGCATTATTATTGATACTCGGAAGATCCCCTTTGACGATTCGTAGAAGGACCGCCATGTTATTCTCTTCTTCAAACGGAAAGTTTCCTGTGATGGCCTACAGCGATCAAGCAGCTTCTTAAGTAATGGCTGGGAGCCCTCCCCAATGAACGCCGACGCACCTCCCAACAAATCCAGCCGAAGGCCCAGACATCACTCCCGAGACTTGGTGGCACTCCGTCCAGTAGTTCAGGCGCCGCCCATCTAACAGTCCAAACTGGCCCTGTCAGCGTGATGAACTCGCCGGATGGGGTGACCTCAGTCTCTATTGGCTGTATCGTGGTTTCTCCCGTCGAGGTTTGAAGTTGTATCTTCGTCGCCTTGGCCAGGTTGACACTGCCAGCCACCTGTTCCATCGCCGAATCTATCGAACGAGCTGAACCAAAATCCGTGATAACCGCTCGGTTCTCGGAGTTCACCAGGATGTTGAGCTACATTCAGGTGAGAACCAGCTAGAGTGGAGAGAGAATATCCACAGGACTTACTGATTTGAGATCACCGTGACAGATCGGTGGACTCCTTCCGTGAAGGTAGCCCAGTCCTGTGACAACATCGTTTATCTGGAGATTCGTAAGTCAGGAGAAAGCCATTGGGGCTGCAAGGACCGTGCTCACCAAAGAAACACGTTCTGGGAGCTCCCAATTTGCAGACCGAACGAACTCCCGCAAGTTGCCGTTCTTCTCCCAGGTAAACACCAACCAGGCGACACCGTCATCAACGTCCTCAACGAAACCTACAACATTGACCACATTCGGGTGTGAGAGGTCGTTCATAAGACCGACTTCATGAGCGAATGGCTGAGAATCAAACGTAAGCATCTCAGATCTCCCCGCTGCTATCTCGGAACAACCGTCATGACTCACCGCAAGAGCTCGATTATGATCGGTTTCTGAGTCGAAGCGCAGCTTCTTTGCTGCGATGTACTCTGTGACTTCGGGTTTCGAAGAATTTGAGGGCCGAGATGGAGTCAGGATTGCCGCCTCGATGTCCGCGTTCCCACCTCTCTTGGGGGCTCTGCTTTCAATCGGTTTGATCCGGGTTCTCTCGATCCTGAGGTGCGCTAAACCCCCGAGGGCTTTCCTCTGAATCGAAGAAGCGAGATCAGCGCTTCACAGGATTGGTGAGAGCTTTATCCTGTCGAACCGCTCACCGGGCAGATTCTGAGACGTGGCATCGCCTTGTCTACTTTCTCGGTGACGGAAGCTTGGGAGCTTAGCTGTTGATGGACTTGTTCGTTTTCATGTGTATTCTCGGCCATTGCAGAATCGGTCTGAAAATTATTTTCGACTTGAGGGGATCGGGTTTTTTCTGGAGGTAGTAGAGTGACTGAACACGGGGGTGTGGGTTCACAATTGGGAGAGAGAGATGGAGAGAGCCTTGGGCGTTAAGACGTGGCCCGGCTTACAAAAATGGGAGATCTGGGAACGCGTCCCTTACCGCACCAATTGGTTTTAACATGTTGAGCCGCGCCCTTTCGGCCCCGACTCCTTCTTCCAGGATACGTACATGCGCTCTATCCCGAAAACATGAGGCTAGGGCGTAAGGGGTTTGTGTCACGCACTGGGTCCGTGACCTGTCGAATATTTCTAGTGCAGTCAACGTAAAGTAAACAGTCGAAGGACCCCGAATCGAGGGCTTCGCGCTACAGTCGAATTACGCAATAGGTTGGATAGTACCGAGCGGAGAGCGAAAGTCAAAACGAAACCATGGCAACAGCAAACGGATAGCCACCGCTCCGCCGGTCTGGCCGACGAGTGGGCTCTTCTGGCCTCTTCTCCAGTCCAACCTCACGTCCTCCCACAGATAGTGTATCGATACGCAGCCAGCACGTAGGAGGTCAGCCATCTTCAAGACCCAGCCGAGGTGAGCTGAGCGGTGCGAACTCGTGGAGGTCGGAGATCTACACCCATTCGAGACACCAGTTATCCAGCCAAAGTGGGTTCGCGTCCGGGTTGAGCTAGGATGCCCTGTGAGGGGTCTTGAACATATTCGGGCGGCGATTCGAGGGTGACCGTTTCTGCCTCTGACCTGTTCCTGCAGGTATCGACTCCGTATTCTGCTTCGTGTGTAGGATATGTACTTCCGATATACAAGAGGTTCGGGCTGCTTCTGGGGTACAAAGCGGTGGCGGTGAAGTTGGATGGCGCAGTTGAAGTGCTGAGCATGTTCGTGCGGGTATGTCTGCCGTCGGTGAGAAATGATGAGAACGTGGACGTTTGGAGGTGCTCGGCGGAAGTTTGAAGACCCAATCCCTCATCCGGGCTCGTCACAGCAGGAGCATGCGGCGCTCCTCTCCCATCTCAGATCTACTCCCGCCCCTGTCACTGCCCCCAATCCGATGCTAAAATTCCGCTGTTTTTGTTGCTGCCGCTCGAGCTTCTGCTGCTCCACAGCAGCCATCAGTCCCAAATTCTGATTCGCCAGCACGATGAGCAACTCCAAAGCTTGCGGGAAACGCCCAACCATCATGCCCTGGGGTAAACCGAGTCCTCATAAGCCGAGGGGTAAAGGTTGCTGATACTGTTGCATGGGCGGGGAGGGCGAGAGAGTCGGCGCCATCCCAGCACCAATCTGCGGGGAGAACGGTTGGGGCTTCAACAAGGTCGATAGGACGGGTTGCATCATCGGTAACGAGGCTCCTTCTCCCAACCCGCTCATGAGAGGTGACGTGGCTCTGTCCGCTGACTGCGGTGGTTGAGCTTGAGAATATGAAAGGCGAAATCGGTAAGC